>JALPQI010017594.1:0-24183 GCA_025490895.1 Thaumatotibia leucotreta | reverse complement strand
GAAAACAATAAAAGAATTTATGATTCCAATTTAAAGTGAAAGCGTCTACGGCTAGCGCATCTGGATCCTTCCACCATGACACATAATTCACGCACTTGGCATTGGCGCGGGAAGCGAAAAGATCAATTTCTGGCTGTCCAAATTTGTTTATTATGTTTTGAAAGGATTTCTGAGATAGCTCCCATTCAGTATCGAGATTCACTTTTCGTGATTCTCGGTCTGCTTCGACATTTTCCTTCGTATTAATATACGATGCAAAAATCCAAATATTTCGCTCCTCGCACCACTGCCTTTGTCTGGAAAGGTCATTTAAGTGCGGGAACCGCACGCCGCCCATGCGATTGACATAGCTGATGGCTGTCGTATTATCAATACGAAGTAATATGGAACAATCACATCGGTCTTGCGCAAAATATTTAAGAGCCAGGAAAACCGCTAACAGTTCTAACTGATTTATATGGAAGGATTGTTCCTCTGATCTCCAAGCGCCGCGTGCACGCACATTGTTTGAGAACGCTCCCCAACCGGTGCGGGATGCGTCTGAGAATATTTCGAGGGTGTATGCGATGGGTAAAATTGAGTAAGAACATAAATATATGTTACTATTCCACCAGTTAAGATCCTGTAAAATTACATCTGGTAATTTAATTCTACTGTTATAGTCTGGATCGTGTTGCAATGCCAGAAATTTTTGTCTTTCCAAAATTCTGGTGTATAACCACCCATACTTGGCCGCGGGGCATGCGGCGATGAGCAATCCTATTAATTGTGAGAATTCTCTGACGGTACATGAGGATATTGTCAAAAACCGATTGACCATGTTCGAGATTTTCTCGCGTTTTTCTGGAGGTAAGGATATGGTCATATCCACAGAATTAAAGATGAAGCCTAAAAATCGACAACTCTGTTGGGGTTCCAAAGAGCTTTTCTGATAATTTATGACAAAGCCTAGGCATTCTAATAGACTAGTTGTTTGTTTAACGTTACATAAACACTCATCATAAGTGTCCCCTATGCACAAAATGTCGTCTAGAAAGAAGACGGACTTGTGGCCTTGACTTCTTAAATAAGTAATTACTTCTCGCATAATCTTTGTAAAGGTTCTCGGTGCTAAGGAGAGACCATATGGGCAAGCAGTAAACTCGAAGGTTAGTAAATCTGAACTTTCATCTTCAAAATGGAAGCGCAAGTATTTTCGGCTATCAGCCGCTATCGGAATAAGTAAGTAGGCTTCTTTTAAATCCACTGTAGCCATAAAGCCGTGGTTTGGAATTAGTTTAACCGCTGTTCGGTGATCTTCCATTTTGAAGTGCTGTTTAGGAATAAATTTATTCAATTTTTTCAAATTTAGAATAAATCGTTTGCTTCCATTAGATTTTGGAGCCAGAAAAGTCGATGAAATAAACTGGTCATCCTGCGCAGTGCAAGGTACAACTGCACCTAGCCGTAGTAAATTTTGGATAGCTTCCTTTATATCGGCTCTTTCACTGGCTGACCAGTTTATTTTAGGTACAAATTCTTGAACAACTGGATTTTCAAAAGGTATAGAATAACCGTGTTTCAACCAATTCAAAATAACTTCATTTGAAGTTATTTTGCACCAGCAGTCATAAAAATATTTTATTCTACCAGCGTGAGTTACCTGACTCATTGTTGAGGAGTGGCACGGGGCTTGCCCTGACCCGCAGGCCTGGCTGAGGGGTTCGGGGTTGATTTGCGGGTCGCTGCCGCCCTCCTCAGCCCTCCACGCCCCCCCCTGTTCGACTGGTAACGCGAGGGGCCTGCCCAGTTTCCCTGAAACTGGTGCTGGTTTCTCGGGGCTGTTGCAGTCGAAGTTGACGGAGCAGAGTTACTCTTGGCAGGAGGAATAGATTTTTTGATCTGTAAACCTTGTTTTTCAATCACTTTTGAGGCTTTTATTTTTTCCGCAAGTTTATTTCCGAACAAAAGCTCATCTCTTTCAGTGTCTTGAATAATGTTCAAGAAAGGTCTAGCTAACCCGGGCGTAATCAGTTTTGTTCGCGCTTGGGTCTCACAAAAGTGTAAATCGGATAAAATGCGACAGCTATCGCTTAACAGCTTTATTGCCCTGACCTTATCGTCGGATGTCAGTAAGGTCGTTATTGCTCGGTTAACTGCTGTAATACCAATTCCCAGCTGTTGTTGCACCGATTCTAGCTTTTTATCACGATTCCGAGCCATTTCAGTGATAGCTGCGGAAATTTCAGCATTTAATTTAGGTGCTTGTAATAAAGTACAATTTTCAGGTATGAGATATTCTTTCAATATCTTGTCCTTTGATTCTTTAGGTAAACCTTTGCGGAGTAATGGTAGCCAAAGTGTGGGCAAATTATCGTGAATTTTTTCGCCAAATTTGGGCGAATCATCGGTCGCTTCCCCTAGCGCAGTAACAAGCTCGGGATCTAACTCGGGCACCTCTGGACTCTCTGGGACTGGCGCCGAGGCTGGAGCTGGCGCTGGAACCGCAGGTTCAGGAGCCGGCATCGAGTCTTCAGGTAAGGTTTCTTGAACCTCCTCGGGGCCCGGCGAGTTCACAATGTGCCACTCGTGCGAATTGTCCGGAACCGTTTCGGTTTCCGGGGCGTCTTGTTCGAGAAAGTCGTCGCTTTCTGAATAGAACAAAAAACATATGTTTTAGTTTTGATAAAACTTAAGAGAGCATAACAAGGTAAAAATAATAAAAATGTGGGTAGATTTTCCCCATAGTGGCGCGATTGCGCGTATTCCTTAACATTATCTCGCGGATAGCATCAAGGTGATAGTGTTAACATATCAACATGTATTCATAATAGAATTAACATGTCTTACATGTGTATTGCCTTCGTGTTGACTCACGGCCAACCCCCGGGCTCGCGTCTTCTAGTGAGTACGCGGTATTTATAATGTTACGTTTGATAACGTGTGCAAGACATTACGAATTAAAGGCGTTTAGCCTAATATTTCGTAATGGTCTTTTTTTTAAAAAACAAATAAGGTACTTACGTGAATAATCATCCGTAGATGGCGAACTTAACACTAGTCCACTGTATTTTTTCAACTTACGTTGATAATGTTCAAATTTTTCTTGGTTAGTACGCTTACGTTTTGGCATTTTGGCCAAGTTTTAGTGCTACGACCAAGACTGTAATTTTAAGTGTACGGATAGTGGACGCGTGCGTCTGTTGCCGTGCACGAAAAAATAAATGGAGAGTATCGCCACCGACCACACCGGCCTAGGCGTGGTGGTGGGGCGGACAAGTTTGAATCAACTTAAATACTTATTTTTTTATTAAAATCTCTAAAATAAGCGTGCAATATGTTGCCAGTAGATTAAATATACTACAATAATGTAAACTTAATTATATCGAACAATGAAGCGAGGAAATATTAATCAGTTAGTACCGTCGAACACTGTACCCACATTCATAGAATATTAATTTGATTGTTTTGATCAAGTTTTACTTTGTATTCATACACTTTATATGTATTAGTTAAGACTGTTCTGTATTTCTCTAAGTTAAGTAAATGTAATATTCTTTTTGGAGAAATAAATTCTTAAACCTTATCTGTATTATACCAATAAATAGAAATTCTTTACGAAAATTACTGCATGTCTTTCATAATGTGTAACAATTTAAATTAACTACATTCATCATTCCCATTGCAAGCATCCGTTGACTATAGTTGCTGCTTACAATGTGGGTGACACATAGCATTTTATGTACCGGCAAGAAGTTTACAAAATTTTAATTGAAAAATTAAGTCGAATGATTTTCGTATTGTTCTTCGCATACTATTATTATTTAGTGTGGTGACGGCAGTAAGAATACATTTGTCACCACCCCAACTCCTCCTGCGGGTGTCGTAAGAGTTGACTAAAGGATTAAAGTGTCACTGACCATTATTTGATAAAAGATTTATGATGGGCAGCAGCGTCATCATAGTGGACACATTACTGCGATCGCCAAACCGCTTGCCCTGCGTGGCGATTATGGGCATTTACCTCCTAATGCGTCTATACGCATAGTTAATAGGAGAGGCCTACATCCAGCAGTGGACTAACATGGGATGATGGTGATGATCATTCCTATTGCAAGCATCCGTTGACTACAGTTGCTGCTTACAATGTGGGTCACACATATAATTTTTTAGTACAGATGGTATACTTTTTAGGCTCCAGTGCGAGAAGTGGGTCATTTTACGTCAAGTCCAAAACTTTGGAGGGCCATCTGTACTGAAAAACGTCGTACGAGACACGTGCAAAAACGAAATTCGTAACTCGTGTCGATTTAAAACACTCCCTATCGTTGTGTTTTAAAACATCGCCACTCGTTTCGAATTTCATGTTTTTCGCACTTGTGTTGTAATGCACTATTATGTACCGGCAAGAAGTGTCCGAAATTGAAATTGAAAAAAGTTTTTCGTATAGTTCTTCGCATATTATATTATTTAGTGTTAATACTTGGGGGCAATTTCTATGGGATTTACCATTACTTTACTATACCCCGATGTTTGAATTTATTTTGTCATCATTATTTCTCTAACTTAGTGAAAGTTTGGCAAAACTTGCAGTGCTAGTCGAGAGCTGAAAGTTTCGCGAAGTGACACGATGTCAACTAGCGAGGCACTTCATTTCAACAAAGTTAAATATTTATGCTCATCATACTTATTTGTTTTAACTGCGAATACTACTTGAGAAGACATTGTCACTTCTCGTTTGTGTAAAAATATGTGGATTATATTAAATACAAAACCAGCCATACCATACCATACCATAAACATGATTGCAATAAAGAAATAAAGCCAAAAGCATTTTAGGCAAAAAAATCCTAATCACTACATAGTATAAAATAAAGTCACTTTTTCTGTCCCTATGTCCCTTTGTACGCTTTAAAACTATGCAACTGATTTTGATGAGATTTTTTTAATGGGTAGAGTAATTTAAGAGGAAGGTTTTTATGTAGGGTATAGTACCCGTGCGCAGCCGGGGCGGGTCGCTAGTAAACCAAAAAAACTAAAGTAAAAGTAATTATTTACGCCACCGTGTGGTGGAGCGTGTCAGCAGTAAAATAGTACATTACGATACAAGTGCGAAAAAAATGAAATTCGAGACGAGTGGCGATAGCTTAAAACACGACCGAAGGCCTTCCGAAGTTTTTAACCTGACGTAAAATGAGCCACTTCTCGCACTAGTGCGTAAAAAAGGCACCATCTGTACTAAAATAGTACATTACGACACAAGACGTTTTTGCACGTGTGTCGTACGACGTTTTTTTAGTACAGATGGCCCTCCGAAGTTTCAAACCTGACGTAAAATGACACATGAGAAGTGGGTCATTTTACGTCAGGTCCAAATTTGTGTCGTAATGTACTATTTGCTAACTAGTGCAGAAAAGTAAACTTTGCGTAAATTTATCTTTTAAAGGCACTTGTAATGAAAGAAGTCGTTCGATATAAGTGCAAAAAGATTTTTTTTTCGACGAGGGTGAAAGTTGGAGCCCGAGTGAAACGAGGGCGACAATCACCCGAGTAATGCACTATATGACACCCACCACCCCAAATCTTCCCATGAGTAGTTAATTTCGTTGAATAATAAAGATAAGCGGCAGTATCACTAACTTAGTGGACACACTACTGCAATCGCTAACCCGCTTCTCCAGCGTAGGTTAAGGTCCTCCTAATGCGTCCATACACATACGTAATAGGGGAGGCCTACGTCCAGCAGTGAGCTAAGATAGGCTGATACTGTGATGATGTGCTTCACATCGTCATCAGCCTATCTCAATGCACTGCTGGACGTAGGCCTCTCCTATTAACTATGCGTATCGACGCATTAGGAAGTCATCATCATCATCATCATCATCAGCCTATGTTAGTCCACTGCTGGACGTAGGCCTCTCCTATGAACTATGCGTGTAGACGCATTAGGAGGTAAATGCCCATAATCGCCACGCTGGGCAAGCGGATTGGCGATCGCAGTAATAATAATAAATGATTGACTACAAGAAGGCCTATGATTCGGTGCCTCATTCATGGTTGGAAAGGGTCTTGGAGCTGTATAAAGTTAATGCAACTTTAAGATCCTTTCTCGGCGCGTGTATGAGGCGGTGGACCACAGTCCTTCGTCAACCAGGAGGCGGGGATGGCCCCTCTGGCCCGCAGGACTTCATAAGGATCGAGCGAGGAATATTCCAGGGTGACAGTCTGAGTCCCTTATGGTTCTGCCTAGCTCTGAATCCCCTCAGCACCCTGCTGAAGGATTCAGGACTAGGTTGCCGGCTTCGGAGAGAGGGTGAAGTCATTTCTCACCTTCTGTATATGGATGATCTCAAATTATTTGCGCCAAATAGCCAAGACTTGTTGGAACTACTGCGAACCACAGAAGTTTTCAGTAGTGCCATCAATATGGAATTTGGTGTCGATAAGTGTGCGGTTATGCATGTGCAGCGGGGGAAAGTAGTAAATTCAACAAATTTACAGCTTTCTGAGACAATGTCGTTCAGATCTATCTCGGAAGCAGAAACCTAAAAATACCTTGGTATGTCACAGTCTTTGGGTATTGAAGATATGGGAATTAGACAGGCTGTGAAGGAGCGCTTTTTCAGCCGGCTCACAAAAGTACTTAACAGTCTTTTGTCAGGAGGCAACAAAGTGCGCGCCTTCAACGCCTGGGTAATACCCATACTCACATACTCCTTTGGCATACTAAGGTGGACTCAGACGGAGCTGGACGCCCTGGATCGAAGGGTCCGTACACTGCTACCACACATCGAATGCTACACCCGCGCTCATCAGTTATGAGATTGTACATCCCGCGGAGGTGTGGGGGCCGCGGCTTCCTAAATGCCAAAAACCTCCACAACCGCGAGGTGTACAATTTTAGAAACTATTTTCTTAGCAATGAGTGCGGGATGCATCGTGATGTGGTGGCAGTGGACCGGAACCTCACGCCGCTCTCCTTGGCAAAAGAGAACTGGCGCAGACCTGTGGTACTAAGCACCGAGGACCGCAGGGCGGTATGGAAGAGCAAGGAGCTACACGGGCGGTTCTACAAAGCCCTCACGGGACCTGACGCAGATCTGCTCGCGTCGGTGAACTGGCTACGATTCGGGGACCTCTTCGGAGAAACCGAGGGTTTTGCCTGAGCAATTGCTGACGAGGTTATTATGACGAATAACTACCGGAAATATATCCTGAAGGACGGTACGGTCGACATTTGTCGGGCATGCCGCCGTCCCGGTGAGTCACTCAGGCATATTATTTCCGGTTGTTCTCAGATTGCTAACACCGAGTACTTGCACAGACACAACCTCGTAGCCAGAATTATACACCAGCAGCTTGCTCTTCAATACGGCCTTGTGGGCTTCGAAGTGCCTTACTACAAGTACACACCTGCGGCAGTTTTCGAAAATGGTCGTGCCACGCTCTATTGGGATCGATCTATCATCACGGACAGGACTATTGTAGCCAATAAACCTGATATCGTGCTGATAGATCGATCGCAACGCCGGACAATGCTCATCGACATCACGATCCCCCATGACGAGAACCTCGTGAAGGCCGAGAAGGACAAAGCCAGTAAGTACCTTGACTTGGCTCACGAGGTAACCGACATGTGGGATGTTGATTCGGCGATCATTGTGCCGATAGTTGTTTCTGCGAATGGTCTCATAGCGAAGAGTCTCGATCAACACCTTAAGAGGCTCTCGCTAGGTGGTTGGATCAAGGGTCAGATGCAGAAGGCGGTAATCCTGGACACGGCGCGCATAGTCCGGCGGTTCCTCTCCCTGTAGCCCTACCACCGGCAGCTTGGGCCCGCCCCGTTGCCGGCGGCACCCTAGGTTAGGTTTCTTTATAGTATGTTTATATGTTTTGTATTGATTTTGTATGTTTTATTGTATTTTATTTTTATAACCATATTATAAAATAACCTGACCTAAGAAGATGTATAAATAAAGAGAATAATAATAATAATATCATTTATTCCGAACACATGGTCCATAGCACAATCACATATCAAAAAATAAAATAAAATAAAAATAATCAATTAATACTAAACATCACAAGTTACAATAGTGTTAAATTAAAATGTATGTTCAAGTAATGTGTCCACTATGATGACGCTGCTGCCCATCATCAATCTTGTAGAATGGTCAGTGACACTTCGATCGTGTGTCTGTCGACACGGTATCGTGCTGTGGGGAAATAGTACAAATATAGCGCAACTATTTATACTGCAAAAGCGTTGTGTCAGAATTTTAGCAAATATAAAACCAATGGAAAGCTGCAAAACATATTTTATAAATTTTAAAATCTTAACTCTTGTGTCAATATACGTTTTAGAAATGTGTCTATTTATTAAAAATAACTACCACATATTCCAACAATACTCCCGAGCTCAGAACTTGCGCCCAAAAACAAAACTAGCTACCCCCGATACAACGCTGCAAATGATACGCAAGAGTCCCCACGGTATGGCAATAAAAATTTATAATAAAATCCCCGATTCCGTTAAAGACATTGAGGACTATAGGCTGTTCAAAATTAGGATTAAGACGTATTTAACAAAAAAAGCATACTATACACTAAATGATTTCTTCAACGATTTGAACGACGAGTGGATATAAGTCACAATAATGTAATGTGAGAAACTTAACCAGACTGAGCCAAAAATACCAAACTTAAGTGTAAATTTAGATATTTAAATGAATATGTTGCAATGTATATCTGACTATTTAATAATTTTGTTGTGTAGTTACCAGTATTAAAACATAAGTTGTAATGCATGCCTCCCAATACAATTAAGTACTTTGTAATTGCTGTGCCCTTACAGGGTTCATGTGAACTGTAATACTATTTAAGATCCTTATACTTACATGAAAGCAATAAACGATATGATTATGATTATGATTATCCCTTAGTCGACTCTTACGACACCCGCAGGAGGAGTTGGGGTGGTAACAAATGTATTCTTACTGCCGTCACCACATGGCAAGATTAGGATTAGGAAGTAAATACCCATGATCGCCACTAGGCAAGCGGATTGACAGTCGTAGTAATGTCTCCACTATGATGACGCTGCTGCACATCATCAGTACTTTGTCAAAGAATGGTCAGTGACACTTCTATCCCTTAGTTGACTTACTTTTACGACACCCGCGGGATGAGTTGTCAGCCTCCGTAGCCTAGTTGGTAGTGACTCTACCTACGAAGCTAGAGATTCCGGGTTCGAATCCCGGCGAGGGCATTATTTGTGTATTTATTTATCACAAATATTTGTTTCTTGGCCTTGGTTGTGTATGTATTTAAGTATCTATAATTATGTATCTATCTATTATATACACCGTCGCTTGGTAACCACATCACAAACCTTAATTGAGCTTACCGTGGGACTAGGTCGATTTGTGTAAGATGTCCCAAGATATTAAAAAAAAAATTGGGATGGTGACAATAATTGTGTTCACACGGCCAATGATGTATTATTCTATTCAAAATAAAAATAATGTAAATTTATCTACGCGAGTACAATAAAGCAATAATACAATTCGGCCGCACGGTCGTTTGCCACAATAAGCACTGACATTAGTTTCTGCAAGTGACTCACAACTCAAGACACCGCATTTTATCCAACAACCACTATAGACCTTATTATCTACACCGTAAGGGCGGACAAAACACGGACGGTGACAAATTTGCTTTCGCCAGCTAGATTTGTCCCCAAACCACATGCTTGAGCTTTATCCCCTAGGTAATAAAGGTCACTGGAAACAGCACTAATAATGTGGTTGGGATTACCTTTATTACCAGGTTGGAACTTACATGCTGAGGAATGTCTTTGGCTACTACACCAAATTCCATTCTCAACCTTATGTCTTTGATATACATTCGAACATTTAAGCAGCTTGAGCCCTGTTAGAACTTCCGACCTTATGCCCTTGAGTTAGAGTTGAAAAAATGAGAGTTTTAGTGAGGATAATGCAGTAATTGTAATCAGCATTTTTCTCTTGAGCCATTGTCGTGGATTTAGCGAGTGCTCGTTGCAAATGGATTGTATGAGTGAGACAAATGGAAATCATATTATAAATAGATCATATGAAGGGCCCACAGGAATAACATAGTCAATTCAAATTTCAGAAGGAAAATCAATCTTTTTTATGGTGAAAATTTGCCCTGACTTTTAGAAGGACTAAATGTTCTTGCCACAATGACTGGTCCTGCGCCACCCGCATCCAGCGGACTCCTGCGACCTTCACCAGGTCATCGGTCCACCTTGTGGGGGCCTACCCACGCTACGCCTTCCGGTACGTGTGGCAATCTTTGGGGGAGGCCTATGTTCAGCAGTGGACGTCTTTCGGCTGATATGATGATGATGATGATGATGATGAAATGTTCTTTCCGTGGACCCTTCATATTATCTTCTTTCTTCTTTCCATCCTGTTACCCTCTGTTGGGATATAGGGCTCGAATCATTTTCCTCTACTGGCTTCGGTCCTGGGCAGTTTGGGTCACCTCATCCCACCCCATGCCCAACACACCCATCTCTTGCTCCACGGAACGGCGCCAAGTGAACGGCTGCCCTTCATATTATTGTTATATAGTAAGTACGTAATATGTGGGTAGAATTGAGATAGTGTTTTATTAATATTATTCGGGTAGTTTGTACACTCTCGGAGATTAAATCATGTAATGGTGCGGACGTCTTTTATTTCTAATATATTGGAATATATAACAATTGGCGAACGAGGACAATTTTGGAAACGAATAATAGCGAGAAGAAATGAAGAAAATGGAAAAAATGTGGGGATTATGACAAGTTTTGACACCGAGCGGGGAAATTGGCAAACTTATAGTGATAGACTGGATATGTACTTTTTAGTGAACGAAGTTCCGGATGATTTGAAGTTACCAACAGTGATAAGTGTTATAGGGGACTCGGGCTATGAACTTATGGTAAATTTATGTAGCCCTAAAAAACCATGCGAACTGAAATATAACGAGGTTATGAAATTAATGTCAGACTACTTGCAACCGAAACCATCAATCGTCGCCGAGCGTTTCAAGTTTAGGCAGTGTCAGCAAAACAGTGGGCAGTCGATCTTGGATTACGTGGCCGAATTGAAAAAAATGTCCAAGTTTTGTGACTTCGGTACGAATCTCGACGATAATATGCGGGATCAGTTCGTTTGCGGTGTCGCGAGTGACTTAATACGGCAGAGATTATTTGCCGAAGAGACATTAACTAGTAGCAAGGCCATAAAAATAGCTACTACAATGGAGGCAGCTGTGAAAAATTCTCATCAAGTAAATAACAATACGGGTGGCGGCGACACAGGGAACAGCTCCCGACGGGAGTCGGCACCTATGAATAAAATCCAACCGGGATTATTTCGGTGCAATTCTTGCGGCGATAGTCGACATAAGCAGAGTGAATGCAGGTTTCGAGCATTTATTTGTGACTTCTGCGGCGAAGAAGGGCATTTAAGAAGAGTATGTCCACGTTCGACGTGGCAAGGTGGGAGAGCGCCTTCGGTAGGCTACCGCGGTGCACGCCGGGGTGGCGCTTATCGCGACGCGGCTCGGGGCGGCCGGGTCGGCTGGCCGAGGTCTGGCGCGGGTCGGCAGGCGCGCACTGGTTACGTGGCGCCGCGGCAGCACTGGCTCCGGGACGAAAGCGAGGAAGTTGCTTACCAGCAGTATGAGCAGCCTTTGCAAGAGGAAACGGTCGAAGCGGAGACACGGGAAGAGGAATTTATAAACCAGATGTCGTTGAGTTGCTATAAACCGGTGTGTATTGTTGTTACAGTTGATAAACAGTCTTTATTAATGGAAATAGACACAGGGTCCGCTTTGTCCTGTATTAATACCCTCACTTATTCAAAGCAATTTAGTCATGTAAAATTACACCCCTGTAATTTAACAATTAGATTTTATGATGGGTCTAATATACAACCAATAGGCTACTTAGAAGTCGATGCTGAGTTCATGGGCCACAAAAAGAAGTTAGATTTACATGTTGTTAATAATGGTTCCACTAGTTTAATAGGCCGGCAGTGGCTGGCGGAATTAAAAATTAAAGTGCCCGATATTCCGGTACATCAAATTATAGATGAGGAAAATAAAAGTGTTAATGTCTCAAATATAATTTCCAGATATAAGGAGCTGTTCGATGAGTCACTGGGGCGTTACACGGGCGGTCGGGCGACCCTGTGCGTTCGCGAGGGAGCGACGCCGATATTTTGTAGATCGCGGCCGCTGCCCTATGCGCTGCGTGGCCGGGTGGACGCCGAGCTGGACGCCATGCTGGCCAGTGGCGTCATCGAGCAAGTCGACCATTCTGATTGGGCGACCCCTCTCGTCATAGCCAGAAAATCCGACGGCGGCATACGTTTATGCGCCGATTATAAGGTGACCCTCAATAGAGTATTATTAGTAGATCGGTACCCGGTTCCTAAAATTGACGATTTGTTTACTAATTTAGGCAACAATGTTTACTTTACTAAGTTGGATCTATCACATGCATATAATCAATATGAACTTGATGAAGCTTCGAAATGTTTCACAGTAATTAATACTCACCGTGGTTTATTTAAATATAATAGGCTGGTATACGGGCTGTCGTCAAGTCCAGGAATTTTCCAAAAAATGATGCAAAAATTATTGAGTGATATACCTAACGTAGTAAACTTTCTGGACGATATCTTGATAACAGGGCCGGATTTAGACTCGCACATGAAAACGATTGAGCTGGTATTCAACAGGTTGCAACAGTATGGTTTGAAATTAAAGAAAAATAAGTGTGTATTTTTGGAAAACCGAGTAAAATTTTTGGGCTTTGTGATAGATAAAGAGGGGCTAAGGGTGGACCCGGATAAAGTAAAACCTATTTTAGATATGAAGGCCCCTAAAAATGTATCAGAACTTCGTTCGTTTCTAGGAATGGTGAATTTTTACGGCAAGTTTGTGAATAACCTGAGTTCGTACCTTGGTCCGTTGTACGGCTTATTAAAGAAAGGCGTAACTTGGAATTGGGGTAGGCAACATGAATCAGCTTTCACAGAAGTAAAAAAACTACTTGTGGGCACGGAGGTGCTCGCCCATTTCGACATGAGTCTGCCGTCGGTGCTGACGGTGGACGCTAGCGCGCACGGGCTCGGCGCCGTGCTGGCGCAGCGCGCGCGCGACGGCCGCGAGCGCGTGGTCGCGTACGCTTCTAGGTCGTTGACTCAACACGAATTTCATTACAGTCAAATTCATAAAGAAGCGTTGGCTATAGTGTTTGCTGTAAATAAATTTCACCAATACCTGTATGGTCGGAAATTCGTGTTGCGTACCGATCATAAGCCACTAGTGAGCATTTTTGGGCCAACGTGTGGTGTACCGGTCACGGCAGCCAGCCGTTTGCAACGTTGGGCCATTATATTATCCGCGTACGATTTTAGTATAGAATACGTGTCTACTGAAAAAAACACAGCCGATGCGCTGTCGCGGATGATCAAGTCTCATAAAGAAGATGTTTGTACTGAGGCTGGGCAAATTCCAGAACAAACTTACTTACATTTTGCTTCCGAAGCTATGTTGTTAGATTATAATCAATTAAAAAAAGAAACTGAAAGGGATCCTATTTTAAGTAGGGTTTTGAGGTATATTCGGGACGGTTGGCCTAGAGAGATAGAAATTAGAGAATTAACACCTTACATGAATAGGAAAAACGAATTGCATTGTGAACTAGGCTGCGTTTTATGGGGCCATAGGGTGATAATTCCGGAGCCTTGTAGGGAAAAGGTTTTACGGGAACTGCACGACTCCCATATGGGAATGGTTAAAACAAAAAGTCTAGCGCGAAGTTATGTGTGGTGGCCAGGTCTAGACGAGGCCATTGAAGCGCGTTGCCGCGCGTGCGAGGTGTGCGCGGCGGTGGCGGCGGCGCCGCCGGCGCACGCTCCGAGTCTATGGCCGTGGCCGGAACGGGCTTGGGCTCGCCTTCACCTGGACTTTTTAGGTCCTATTAAGGGTTCTATTTACCTGGTAGTGGTTGATGCGTGTTCCAAATGGATAGAGCCAATAAAAATACACAGTACTTCGGCGGGGTCGGTTATTCGAGCCCTCCGTGAAATGTTTGCGAGGTTTGGCATTCCGAAGCAAGTCGTAAGCGACAATGGGCCTCCTTTTACAAGTTCGGAACTAGAACTGTTTTTCAGTAGTAATGGGGTGGAACATATCTTTACTGCGCCTTATCATCCTGCGTCCAACGGCGCTGCAGAAAGCGCGGTAAAGATATGTAAAAATGTAATTAAAAAAGCGTTTAAGGATAATGTGGACCCTGAAACCGCATTGAGTAGGTTTTTTTTTAATTATAGGAATACGGAACATAGTGCCACAGGTGAAACACCTGCGAAAATATTACAAGGTCGCCCCCTCCGTAGTAGATTAGATTGCTTAAAGCCGGAGAGGTCGCAGCGGGTGCGAGTTGCCCAGGCGAGGCAGCAGCGCGGCGCCGGCGGGGCGGCGCGCGAGCTGTGCGCGGGCGACGCCGTGTGGTACCGGAGCTACCGGCCCGGGGACCGTTGGCTAGCAGGGGTCGTGGTAGGCAGGCAAGGGGTTGCCGACTATAGTGTAGAAACTAGAAATGGAACCGGGGAATTAGTTCATAGGCATATCGACCAACTCAAGCGAAGGGTTGATATACCTATACTTTCTACTGAGTCGAATTCACAACAGGGTCAACTTATAATTCCGATGGCGGACGAGAGAGGTAACGAGGGTCGCACGCGGCTGGAGCCTGGTTCGGCCGGCCCATCCGCGGTAACGACACTAACAGCTCCCTCGCCTGCGCGAACATTGGTAACGGGAACTGGTGACTCATCGAATACTGACAGGAGGTATCCCGATAGGGATCGAAGAGCACCTATTCGATTCGGGATAGACGAGTTATTTTATATGGACCCTTAGAAAGAAGAACTTCAGGTTAACCTCCAGCACAGCGAATCTGCAACGGCTCAACTTCGAAAATGGCTGGAGGTTAACCAACCATCGATAGCCCTGATCCAGGAGCCGTGGATCAGAAACACACGCATAAACGGCCTTTGTAACACCGGAGGTAATATTTTCTATAATACACATTGTAAACCTAGAACATGCATATATACATCCCGAAACATTATGGCACAACCACTAACTCAATTCTGTTCCAGAGACGTGTGTGCCATAAAAATCCTCAGAACACAAAACTCAAAGCTGCCGGAGATAGTACTGGCGACCGCGTACATGGCGGCAGAGGATGATCCACCTCCAGCGGAGCTGAACGACCTCATACGCTACTGTGAACATGAAAGGCTCGAGCTGGTCATATCCGCTGACTGCAACGGCCACCACAACCTATGGGGAATGGAAACAAACAACAAAAGAGGTAACGACCTAGTGGAATACCTAATGACTACTAACCTAGATATATTAAACACAGGATCCAAACCAACTTTTGTCACTCGTAGATGTAACACTATAATTGACATTACTCTAAGCACAGGTCTGGCTGCGCAACACATATCCAACTGGCACGTGTCGGAAGAGTTATCCTGCTCCGACCACAGATGGATACGGTACGACCTAACTGCTGACACCCACACAATAACGCCAAGAAGAAACCCAAGACGCACGGACATACCAGCGTTTAGGGAACTTGTCGAAGGTAAACTTAAAAATACACAAACTTACAGACCTAACAATACAAGGGAATTGGAGAAACAGGTAAACTCACTCACTACAAACTTAAATGACAGCTTTGAAAACACATATCCACTATCGACACCACCGGCTAGGAAAAACAACAACGGCTGGTGGGGACCAGAGTTGGAACGATTGAGAACAAAAATGAGACGACTCTTGAACAGAGCAATGAACACAAGATCTGACGTTGATTGGGACGCTTACAAGACGGCCAAATCAGACTTCAAAAAAAGGCTAAGATACAGAAAATCCCTCTCATGGCGGAGATTCTGTGACAACATATCCACGGCAACGCATGCAAACAGAACAAGGAAGATCCTCGAAGATCAACCGAAACAGCTACTAGGCACCCTGCGGAGACTGGACAACACCACTACCACCACTCCAGCTGAAACGGAAAGGCTAATGGTGGAAACACACTTCCCGGGGTGTAGAGTAGTAAACAAACAAGACCAAGACGAACAAACAACGGAATACTACCCGACTGAGACTGAGTGGGAGACAGCGGAACGCATAACAGAACTTAACAAAACAATATGGGCTGTGAATAGTTTTGAAAGCTATAAATCGCCAGGCACGGACGGAATCTTCCCAGCACTACTAAAATGGGGAGGCCTAAAACTGATGGAACAGGTATCAAATATACTCTGCAGTTGCATAGCATTTAGATACATACCACACAAATGGAGGGAAGTAAAAGTAATCTTCCTACCAAAACCCGGCAAGACAGACTATTCGGACCCCAAGTCATTCAGGCCAATAAGCCTCACATCCTTCTTACTAAAAACTCTAGAAAGATTGTGCGACAGAGAACTGAAGGATACGGCTCTTAAGAACATAACTATACATCCAAACCAACATGCCTATAGTCAAGGCAAATCAACAGACTCAGCCCTTCATGCTGTAGTAAGCAATATAGAAAACGCACTGGAGAGGAAAAACTCTTGCCTCGGCACCTTTATCGATATAGAAGGGGCCTTTGACAAAACCAACTTTAGCAGCATTCAGTTAGCGCTACAAAGACACGGAACAGACCACCTTATAACAGAATGGATCATGAACATGCTCAAACAGAGAGTAGTAATACTGTCTGACAACAAAGATCACCAGGCACTCGTTATGAGAGGATGCCCCCAGGGAGGAGTACTATCACCACTACTCTGGAACCTGGTAGTGAACGATCTAGTAATGGAACTAAATAACAGACACTTTATGACTATAGCATACGCTGATGACCTAGTGATACTAGTCAGCGGCTTGATAATAAGCACATTATGTGACCTGACACAATCCGCACTAAGGATAGTGGAGAAATGGTGCATGGAGAATGACCTATCGGTAAACTCAAAAAAGACAGATGCAATGCTCTTCACACACAAAAGGAAGTTGGGTAGCTACGAAATGCCAACTCTCTTCGGAACGAAACTAACGCTTTCAAAGGAAGTTAAATACCTAGGAATAACTCTAGATGACAAACTCAACTGGGGCAAACATTTAGACAATAAACTGAACAGAGCTACAGTAATCTTTTGGCAATGCCGAAGGATGGTGGGCAAGAAATGGGGCCTAGCACCTCACATAATACTGTGGCTATACAAAATGGTCATACTGCCGATGATCAGCTATGGCTCGGTTGTGTGGTGGCCTCGCACACAGCAAACCACCACAATAAATAAACTAAGCAAGATACAAAGACTAGCATGTGTGGCAACCACAGGCTGCATGAGAACCACTCCGACTGCAGCGCTGGAAATAATGCTAGGACTGCTACCGCTACATATGCACATACAGAAAGAAGCGGCCGCCACAGCGCTTCGGCTTAAAAACCTAAACTTATGGTCAAACCTCAGCTCGACACACAAAAAGATCTATGACAGGATGATCTCTAGTATGCCAATACTGGAAGCACCCATTGACAAAGTACCAAAGACGATGATCTTCTGGAAAGATTATGCCATATCGTTAACAGAGGATCAGAAGGAAGGACTGAATCAAACACACCTTAGAATATTTACAGATGGCTCAAAAACAAATGAAGGTACCGGATGTGGAGTCTTCTCGGAAGACCTTAACATGCATATCTCGAAACCTCTAGGAGAACATAGCACAGTGTTCCAGACGGAATGTGTGGGAATAATAGAAGCCTGCAAGGCACTGAGGAGACGAAAAACCAAAAACGAAAATATACTAATACTGTCAGACAGTAAATCAGTGCTGCAAGCGCTACAAAGTAACAAATTCACCTCAGAACTTATATTAGAATGTCACAGCTGCCTCATGGAGGAAAGCAAGGAAGGGAACAAAGTGACTATACAATGGATAAAAGGACACAGTGGCTCAAGAGGAAACGATGCGGCGGATGAACTGGCGAGAAAAGGATCAGAGACACCGACGTACGGACCGGAACCCATCATACCACTACCTTTATCATACATACGAAACCAACTCGGTCTATATCACCGACATCTCCACAATAAATGCTGGAACGATCTGGTTTCCTGCAGACAGACCAAAGAAGTACTACCCGAATTGAACTGTAAACTCACAAAAACCCTACTACGAACGCCCAGACACAAACTGAGGAAAATAGTAGGATTGATCACGGGACACAACACATTAAACAAACATCTGCACATTATGGGCAAAACAGATAGCCCTATGTGCAGGGCCTGCATGGAAGAGGAGGAAACAGCAAAACATATTCTTCTAAATTGTAAACAGGTAGAGGTATACAGGAGTAGGCATTTGGGGACTCCACATACACTACAGGAGGCATTTAGCAACCTGAAACATACATTGAGTTTCGTGGAGGAGCTTGGATGGTTGGAATAGGGCTACCTCGCTTTCACGCAAAAAAGGCACAATGGTTGTCGAGTTGCGGAAAAAGCCCAGGATAACTAACTAACTAACTATGGACCCTTAGAGCTCAGCAGGGGTCAATAATTATATGTATAAGTATAAGGGTAACCAATTCTGTAATTAACCCTTCGTATGTCTAAGCACTGATCAGGGACGGGAAAACTATTAAACTAACGAAAAAAAAAAGCGCGACACACGAGGGGTTAAGATAAATTCAAATGTACTTGTCATTTTAAGGTGGAGGTGTTATATAGTAAGTACGTAATATGTGGGTAGAATTGAGATAGTGTTTTATTAATATTATTCGGGTAGTTTGTACAATCTCGGAGATTAAATCATGTAATGGTGCGGACGTCTTTTATTTCTAATATATTGGAATATATAACAATTATACATACGTCATATTATGCATACGTCATTGTCATATAGGCCATTAATAACTGATGACGTTTTTATTTTATATTTATCCGGAAAAAGATGGTAAATAAGTTTTCTGAACTCTGCTAGTATTTTATAACTAGTTTGATAAAAAAAAATCCTGTTAATACTGTTCATACCTGTTAATTTCACGTTCAAATTTGTATATGATCAATAAGGTAGGTACCTAAATAAATATGATAAGTGATAATTTATACGAACAAAATATCATCTTTTATTAATAGATGGAAATACTTCGAGCAACAATCTACTTAATTTACATGAGAGTTCTTCACTTCCCTAAATATTTTAGACAAAAATGCTACATACTGATACAAATAGATAGGTACTACATTATACTAAAACGGCTATAACTTAAAAATATAGTGATGAGGCATATAAGGAGACGCCATCAACGGGACTCGAACCCTACGCTTCATATCAATTTTGTTTATATTTAGTTTTTAACCTTTGTGACATTTTAATTTTAATCTATTGTATGGATCTCGAGTTGTCCGAAATAAATGAATTTTATTTTATTTTAATTTTTATTTCGAACCGAGCTATAGAGGTTATAAAATTTCGACCAGTTAATTTCCCTAAGTTTACGCCATAGGTAATGCAAGCAGCAACTTCCAAAGCAAACTTCTAAAAGCTTCCAGGACGTTTGAACTTATTCATATTTCAGTAATAAAGTAAATTGCAGCTAACTATGAGAGAGCTTTCTGAACTTCCCAACTTTTTATGGTATCTGGTTGAAAGTTGAATATAATTATGTTGTGTGACGTTCATGGTGTACCCTCAGTTGGTAAGTGGGTCATTTGCAGAAAAAGTGTACCTTTTAATGTCACGAAAATAAGTATGTAAATTGAGATTTCTGAGTTTAGTTCCTCCAATACTAAAGGTATGAAAAATTCTTTAACAAATTTTTTTTTTATCAGTTTCGTTACATTTCGTTTCATACATTTAGTATGGGAGTAACTAAACTGAGTAATCTCAATTTATAAACTTATTTTCGTGACATTAGGGTTTTTTTTGTTTCATAACTGAATTGTACGCACGATGCCGAGTAAAATGATGTATGGTCACATCCATGATCGCAAAAAAAATTAAAAGGTACACTTTTTCTGCAAATGACCCAAGTATAGTTACATCGTACACATAGGACATTGACATAGAAAGTTTTTATTTAGCATTACAAAAAAGCACGATACAGAGTTTAACAGACAAGAACAACAAATTTAATATGTTACAGGCAAAGTGTATATGTACATTGTTAGCTTTACAGCTTGAATTAAAAAAAGTGCACAGTAACAAAACAGCATAAAAGAAAAAATAACTACTTCAAAATTAACCTAAAAAAATATTTCACTCCACTCGCTCACTCTAGTAACCGTAAAGTCTAGTTTAGAATAACACATATGAAAAATCTGCTGCTTTAAACTGGACTGTTTGTCCTGGGGGCTTATGATGGTCGTGCTGTTAACTTGACAAACGGCATTTTATCGTACATTTTGATTTCCATACTATGGTTGTTGTCATATTCTACCGGATTTTGACGATTGATAAGCGACGTTATTTGTATACGATGGTCGTATCTGTCACTGCCAGTGCTGCCAGATTATTTACCTTTGAAAACATCAAAGCATTTCTATCGCAGGGCTGCCAGATTGTAAAATTGTTTTTTTTTTTTATAGTTCGGGTGCTTAGTTTATCCTGTTTTTATAATCGAATTGGTACGTAAAGAGAAAATTTTAAATTGTTGACTGATTATACTGTGTCCAGCAATCTGTCTCAGTAGAAAAAGGCAGCAAATTCAAAAAGTTGTGTTCAATTTCATGACAGCGTACTAATTTTTTTGGAATATTTTACTTTACCAAAATGAAATTACACTAAAAACCTACCAAGACGACAAATTTTATGTCTTATTACTTATTTTTTCTTCATAATTACAATTATACCTAATTCTTCATAATTACAACAAACAATCCTACCTAATAATCTTTCTACAACATGAATGTAGGATTAATATGGATTTGACAACGTTATAATAATAGCAAGAACGAAAGGGATGGTCTTATGAAACTTTTTACTAGTGGAAGTGAAAAGGAACGATAATCGTCCGTCCTTATCACTGTGCCACTATTTTTTGTGCGTGTGTGCATTAGATACTAAATGTAAGTGCCAGACAAATGCGTTGAATACGTCACTAAGTGCCACACACGCAAGTATCTTCTTAGTAGTAAGTGACTATGTCTATCCCTCTTAGTGGCACACTATGTGCGGCCCCTCGTTCTACAAGAAGAATAATAAATAAGTTGGTAAAGAGGGAAGAACTTGAATAAGTTTTTGAAGAGAAGAAAAAAATACGTGAGTACAAGCTAAATTTGCAATTGCGAATATTGAAAATGCTTAAGATTATCACTTTCTATTTTGTCATTATCGCCAATAAAAAAAATATCAACGAAACCATCCCGTGGAAAATGAGGGTTTTCGATAATTTTTCTGCCACCAGGCGGCGCTTCGTACGCACCTGGTCTCGACAGCTGTCAGATTCATACTATTCACAGGCATCTGGGCCTAAAATATTGAAATTCTATTTTATTTGGAAGAGAATTGATTTTGTAATGGATTACGACTAATACATGGTCGTCGAACTGAAGATTGAACTCTAAAACAGGCGCTCAAAGTCACTGGTATTCAAAATAATTACTATAACTTTGTTAATTTCATGAGAATTGACTTGGAACTATTTTATTTATTTATTTTAGGTAATAATATGACTAAAGTAATGGTTTTCAGAATAAATAAACCTATAAATATGTTGAAAATTAAATGCGCGTATTTATTTTGACAGTTCGTTATACGGTCGGCTCAGTGCTGCCATCTCACCTCCCCATAGCGGCAGAAAAAGTATCAAAAACCCTCATTCAAGACGGCATCAATTTTGTCATTGAATAGAAAAAATATTTGAGCGGTTACACACGACGCGTTTTTTTTTTTGCCTGACGACCTACTGTGATGAAGCCTTAGGCCGGCCTTATACATCCGGGATCAAAGTAGGGTATTCGACAACATTAAAAATATACCCCAAAATGTGGTCATCCTATTAGAAAATAGCATAATTTATACTACATTTCACTTAGTTTTAGAAAAAAATATGCCTATTTGTAGCATATTTCACCAAAATAAATTTAATATTTTTTGAAAAATTATCTGTGACAGCCAACGCCCTATGATTGGTCAGCGTTCCTATGACGTCAGTTGCAAGTAAACATTGCTTATGCATTGCTTCCATATTGCTTGCTTCCTTATCAGAGTGTAGTTCGTGTTTCGAGATATTATTGTTGTTTAATTCGATCTTTGTGCTAATTCTAAAGACTTTTCTAATAAATATTATATCTTCCGGTGTAAATATTCGTGTGGTATCTGAAAATGGAGGCAAATTTTGTGCGAGCGGACAGCAGCAACCTACCTAAGATAGATGCATTTATGATTGCATAAAGATAACGTTGATTACTATGCTGCGGAACTTAAAAATGTAAAAACTGTAAGTACCCTATACTAATTATTTATTTGTATATAAATGTATAAATATAATAAGGACAAGTTCGGAGGTTTTGTATGAGCTAATTTTAGGTTATGTTAATGTAATTTCTTTTTGTCCTAATTTTTGATTTTGTATCACAGGTCAGCAAGAGAATCATTATGGTGACGATGCGATTGGTTATGTCCAACTACACCGGGAAAATGGAATGTGCACAGTCAAATGTAAGATGTGCCCTGAGCACAAAGTACGAGCCAAAGCATACAATGTGACTTTGATTGTAAACGAACGTGACTGCGAAATTATTAGTTGTCAGTGTCATGATTGTGCTGCCTCAGCTGGAGGATGTAAGCATGCAGTTGCTTTTTTAATGTGGGTCCACCGTCAGTCTGAGGAGCCTTCATGTACTTCTGTAGAGTGCTATTGGAAAAAATCGACTTTGTCGAAAGTAGGGACTACTCTAAAGTATATCAAAGTGCAGCAAATGAGTCAAAAGGAAATACCTCATAGACCCAAGTGATCCAGCATTATACAATGAATTTATTTCTGAAGCTAAAAGGAGGAAGATTGAGAACTGTAAATTGCTAAAGTATCAAGTTGATTATAAGCATTCTGGAATTATGCAGTACTCATTGCACTGCTTTATGATAGATCAATCTGAAGATATTAAAGTAGATGTTGACAGAATTGTAGGCTTGATGAAAAAAAATTCACTGCAGCAGCAATAAATACCATAGAAGAAGCCACAAGGAAGCAAAACAGAAGCAGCTTGCGGTATGAGATGCAGTATGGCCGTATCACAGCATCAAAGGCACATGAAGTGAGTGTGTGGCGTCTCCTGACGGTGTAACAAAAGATGCTATCATACAAATTAAATGCCCTACTAAAGCAAAATCCAAAGATAATTATTTGAAAAATGGAGTCATTACAGATAAATGTAAGGCACAGGTACAGCTGCAAATGTATGCAACTGGTGTCAAAAAATGCTATTTTTGTATTGCTGATAGCCAATTTGAAAAAACAAAGAAAGTAGACATTGTGTTAGTGAATTATGACAGTGAATATGTTATTTTTTTATTTAATTTTATAGCCTTAACGACTACAATAATAATTGATAACATAAATATATATATTTTAGACATCGGCATAGTCGTCTTGCCCTCCGGCATAGGCCTCCTCTAAAGATTTCCACTCTTTCCTGTCCATAGCGGTTCTTCTCCAACATGTTATTAAGTTACTACAAAAGTTAACTGTTTCTTGGAAAAAACATAATATTTATCCCATTTTGTGTAGCAGCACCAATGTGTGATAATATAATGAAATAAAAAACAATTTCAGGCTTCTTATTATTTTTATTTTATATTTCCTCTTTAGCATGTAAGCAACAAGTAAACAGTTTCACAACCCCTACAGATAATGAATACTTTCTGACAACATGATATTAATATTATACATTAGATTGAGACATTAATTACCGAACATGCATACTATATATTTTTAATGACAATAATGATCAAATAATCATAATACCATGTTACATTATTTAATAAGAGAATTCTGCAAGTTTATAAGACCACATGCAATGGTAATGATATGATCAAGAACATGACGTAAGTTAGTATTTATCACTGCATGTT
>JALPQI010017593.1:0-18766 GCA_025490895.1 Thaumatotibia leucotreta | reverse complement strand
GCCGTGCAATTCCTAAACCACAGTAACTGACAAAAGTCGATTTTGAGATAACAGCAAAAAACAGTTTTAAAGTAATATATTTTCCAAGATTTGATAGCTATTGAGATTTTTTTTTGTCCAAAATAAAGCATTAAAATCATACAATATGATAAATTAAAGAATACGTGCTTCTGCATTTTCTAAAATTAAATATGAGTTTTTTTCGAAATTCTGTGTTTGTACTGCGCTTTTAAAAACAGGGAAAAATATAACAATTACTAATTAAGACACAGTAAAATGACCACTTACTGCACAAATTTTGCGTGCTTATTAGAGATAGGCGGCATTTTACAGGTTAAACTGCAGTAAAAGGGACTAGTGTACTGTAATTTAACTAGTATTTTGATTGAATTTTCGTGCTACGAACTTCATTCACAGCAGTAAAATATAGTTTTTTTTAATAAAGTAATTAAAATACAAAAAAAAAATTGTAACAGCATTACATGATTTTATTATTAAGAAATTCAAACACGCTTATCAAGTTTCATACCAATGTGAGACACAGAAGGATGTAAAGAACGATTTAAAAGTTACTTGGAAAACGCAGTTTATTTAGGGATTTGTCGTCAATAATACAAAAATTAGACAAAAATTAAGGTTTATTACCACATTTTCTTAAGAAATTAAATAACAATCAACTTACCAGTATCGGTTGTAATCATAGCGAAAAGCACATTATATTTAGCCTTACATTGATTTCAATGAGTAAGCTCACGACTGATTATGGCGTAGCACTTCTACGATTAATTTTAATAAGTACGTATTTCTTACGTATTCGTGTCAGATATAAATCAAAAAGTCTTTAGAATACTGTATATTATAATAGAAAACTTATAAAATAATAAATTGTCATCAATTATGACCTATTACTACAATAGTACTCCGCTCCTGGAGTATATTTATGTATGACACGTTCTAGGTTTTGTTATGTTTTTTTGGAGAAAACTAGGAAACAAATTTGGTTCGTTAAAGCACCATGTTAATAAGATAAATAAATGAAACCTCTTTAGTCATAATTCTAGAACCGCCGACCGGTTTGTGGAGGCCTTTAATAAGGCCATGACAGACAGTGTTAAACAAACATCTTGACAGGATATTACTGATGGATGATGGGATGATTATTTAGAAAATAAATTATAATGTTCTTTTTTGTTCGGTAAATGTTTCTTTTTTAATTTCTAGTGAATCTTTATTGTTTTGACGTTAAATTAAAGTACCTTAAATATCCGTGACTAATGTAAAAACACCGTATATATATTACGTAGCAATTCATTAAAGAAATGATTAAGAATTTACTTTCATATTTTATGTTTAGCTTTGAATTTAAACTAACATAAAGAAATTTGTTAAATGCATCTGGAATTACCGTATAAGAAACTTAAACCAAAAAGTATGTAGCAATCTTATCGAATCCCAAAACAGGTAAATACAAATTTCTAAATACTCGATTATTGACCGGTATTGGCGGTATTGGTATAATTGATTATGTATAATCTACTTCATACGTTACGGCGAGGTACCGCAATAAAGAACAAATGTAACAATATTATGACATAACGATGATATTTGTTGGCAAGGCATTGCTTAATAAGATGATACCGCCGCCTAGGAACCATAACTCGCATAGCAAAATTTAATGTGCACAAACTAAAGAGAAGGTTATTTTTTGTCTTTTAAGGACCTAATACCTAATTAGGTAATAATCAGTGATCGGTTTTTTGGATTCCCCCGGCGGGTCTCTTACAGTAACTTGGAAAATAAACTTTAATTATATTGCCATATTTCTGTTTCATAAAATATGCTCTGGTGTGTATAATACGATAGTGTTTAATATTTTTTATAGTCACACCCGTATTTTTTTTATACGCGAAATCCCGCTAGGGGGAATCCAAAAAACCGATCACTGGTAATAATACCTTTATGTGTTTAACTATATAAGTTTTTACTCGTTTATCAACAGACGACACCTTGGTTGTTTTAAATTGTAAACAGGTCAAGAATTATTTTACTACCTTAAACAGGATGTTCTAACGATATCACTATAAGCTATCTTCAAGGAAGGTACGAGATGGAACTACTCGTAACTCGAATATGCCACTTAAAATAAACGTCTAAATGCAGTTAAAATAGTCAAATAACATAAAAATACTGCCTAAACTGGGGTGCTACTGTCCTTTAGCTAGTATTATTGATATTGAAAGTAATACAACATACATCATAATGTGTACATTAATGAACTTGTTACTGCAATTTAGATGGCAATACGATACTTATTTGAACAGTAGTGTACCACTTTAAATATCGTTATTTTATACCTACTGCGTCTTAACTAGTAATTATGCTTATTAATCTATGAAACTGGAAACGCAGTACAACACTTTTAGCATAAAAATTGTATACTGTGTTTTAATTAGTTTCTTTATAAACGAGATACTATGAGTTTACATGCTAAAAATCATGAAAATCTACACCTGTACTGCGTTTTAGTCAGTATCAGCCCAAAAACCGTAGCCGTAGACCATTTTACTGCGTTTTATATTGCATTGTGCAGGAAAAACTAGTCACTTACTGCTTTTGGGGTTTCGAGTTTCCATGTTCCAGTTTTCCAAATTAAAAACCGATCGATTGGGATTATGCGTTTTGATTTGCTGATTATAGATCACCAATAAACCAAAAATCGGAAAATTGGCAGTTACTGTGGTTTAGGAATTGCACGGCAGCACTGGTCTCACCGCGGATTTGAACCCGGAACCTCCAGCTTCATGACCAGGGTACCAACCAGGCTACGGAGGCTGCCAAATGTCCTCAAACATTTTAGTTCTGTATAAACTGTGTTATGATGAAACATGCTAATATTATGCGCACCTCCCAAAATCTCAGACTTACTTCAGATCTGCGAGGTCGGGCAGGTTAACTACCCCTGAATTAACATCGTGGGCTTGAATAAATTTATATTTATTACTAACATAAATTCGTGCTTAGAGCATTGTAGCATGTTAAGTAGCAGGGTCATTTGAGTTATTCTGTGAAACAAAGGGGTGGTGGCAAAAGGGCTGGACATTAACATGTTGTTTGCTCACGACCGAGGCTGTTTGTCACACTGCCTTAGGCCGCAGGTGACTGCCGAAACTGGCTTTCCCTACTCTAATAGATTTTCACAAAAGCCTACTTTTGGTAGCCGTTAGGACACTGAAAGTTTGTTAGCATGAATATTGGACTGCACACATAGTTTGTAAATTGCTTTTTTGGAAGTTTGATTTTCGTCAGGTGATTCTGTCTTTAACTAGGTAACTTGTTAGCAATAACTGTTGTATTCATTCTATAGTACAATTGTATTAGCCTTTATTGTATAAACTTATTCTAAATTATGAAATAAACACACACATAAATAAATCTTATCTAAAATAAAAACTAATAATCTAAATAGAAAGGCTAAATACATTTAATAAAAATACTTACCTACAAAAAAAAAACCCTTATAAAAGAATACCCCGTCGAGCATGTCTGTCTTCTATAGTTGTATATCACTATTTCTGAAGCAAAACTATGAAAAGTGATTGTCTAACGCAATATCCAATATCCATCATGTTATCCTATTCAAAGTTAAAAAAATGAGCATTTTTCATAAGTTATTATATTATTTTATTGTTAAGTACAAAATCGAAAGAATCCTTTTATAAACTTAATGTTACGACGTTTTTATTGCACAGAATCAAAGCGCACTGGGACATATTTTCATACACCTCATTTTATCTTTGACTGTACCATTTTTCAAATGATAAAAACTCGTTACTGATCGTTTATTTATTACTTAGTTTTTTAGACTTTTTTAATTATGCGGAATAATAGACAACAGACATTTAACGATCTGTCTTAATTTAGTTAGAAACTTTTTAAGAATGCTCAATCAATGACTGGTATTAACAGTATTCCACAATTTTCAAAATAAAAATGTTTTTACTCTGTATCATATACAATTAATATAGGTATTCAAAGTTTGTGAGTTAGGTACCAGCGTACTTACTAAAATCCTCACAACACTAATAAAGTTTTAAACGGTACAAAATGTTCGACAAAATTTTGTATCTACTCGTCGGAAAGCTCAATTCTCAAAGTATTAGGCACTGTACGTAAAGTTTCTACCAATTATTTCCATCTTCCTATACCATGTGACACCACCAAACCGGACATTAGCCTCAAGTTTGTGAACCAAACTTTTACTGAAACAAAATTTACAAGCAGCTTAGTATACAGCCATACCATGAGTTGGGAAGTAAGGTTTGCGTTATTGTTCATTCTGATACGAAAAGCCGTCTAAGGTTCTCCCAAACCTATCGACGCTTTCGCATTTTTAACACTTTGAGCGCGGGGAACTCCCGAGGGGAGTTCTCTGTGGGAGGTCCATTTTCGCTACAAAGCGGAAAAATCACGGGATCGGCTACGATCGTAGCGCGTAGCATTCGTCCGCAATGAAAGTTTTAAGGCAAATCACGCCGTATCACCATCAATCGGTGTCGTCCAAGTTGTTTCTTTTTCGCTCTTATTGCGTAGTAAATAAAGAAGTTAAGAAATGGATTTAGCCTAATTTGCGTCGATAGGTTTCAGAAAACCCTATCACGCTCGCATTGATGTTGTAGATTCAAAGTATAAAGAAACGTTCCTGCAGCTACTTTATTAACCAATGATACAATTAATACCAAACAATAATAGGAAATGAAAGGACAAATCATAATCTTGTTTCTTGAGAAACTGTAATGTAAAAAAGTATCCTTGAAACTTGAAAGACGTTTCTTACGTTAATTCCAGTGGCCAGGTAAAGGTTACGACTAGGACTTTAATGTTCTCTACAATGCATTGGGACGAGCGTAACAGCTTTATGTATCGAGTAAAGGTTAACATATACGTTACTTGCAAACTCAAAGTACGAATACAGATCGCAAGTTGGAAATCCACAGCTCTTCGGGTATGCTTCTATCTGTCTTTGAAATATAAACCTTATATTAGCTATGAATAAAGGCTTATCAAGATTATTACTGATTCAGATACAACTTTGCGAAAATGGGTCAACATTCATTGGCTATTGATGCCTTACACAACTTGCAAGTAAGTCGTATTTTGAGGAAAGATAATTAATTGGGGGTGACCATTAAATGAAGTGAATAGTTAGTGAACAACTCTTGTTTCTGTTTCAAGTGGCTTACAACTCTAAACAGGACTGTAAAGTAAATATTGGGTGCATTATGTCAGCCTCCGTAGCCAAGGTTGGCACTGACCCTGCCTACGAAGCTAGAGGTTCCGAATTTATTCATCACAAATAATCGTTTTTGGTCATGGCATGGCTATGTATTTAAGTATCTATATGTCTTCATCAGCTCCGCAAGCTTTAGGTAATTGAGCTTATATATAAATACCGGACTGGGTCAATTTGTGTAGGATATGTCAAGATATTTATTTATAAATACAATTGCATTAAACAACCTCAATAGATTGCTTGAACGTCAAAATTGTGTGGCGACTTTTAAGTATTTTATGGTACTTTATACATTTCATGCATTATTTCTTCATATAGCTTATAGTGTGGTAACGATATCTGTTAAAAGCCTACCCGCGAGGAAGGCGCATGATAAATAAAAAAAATGGAGGTAATGGAAGTTAATAAACTCTTAAACGATTTTTGGTTGATCGACGTGCCTCTTAATTACAGTTTTCGCCCCCATGCTAAACTTATCAAACTGCATTTTTTGGCTTTGGAATGTCAATTTTACTTTTACAAGTCAAAATCAAAATTACGACTGTGCAAAAACAGATTGGTAAATACAGTATAGGGGAGACGATATCGTAAATAATACACTAGAACTCCAGCCTTAATCAACATAACTGGAATGACCCTTGTTGGCTCCACTTCGTCAGAACAATGAGAGCTAGTTAGAGCGCGGGATAAAGTTGATGAAATGCTAGGACACGATCCTATTTCAGAACATATACTGTGTAGCTTACGCTAAAGAAATAAACTTGATTAACTAGACAATGCATTTAAATTGTATCTGCAACTACATATATACGTTTGTATAAAATAAATCACACACACATCAAGTCGACTGCTAGAAAAATGCCTATCTTCTCAAGGTACAAAAGAGCATTCGCTGTTCTATCCCCCACTCTACGAAATCAACGAGTCACGTTTCGTGTAACGATCGAATTTCGTAGAGTAGGGGGATAGAACAGCGAATGTTTTTTTGGTCTGCATGCACCTTAAGTGTGTTGGCGATCATAGTAGTGTGTTCACTTGTCCACTATGATCACGCTGTTGCCCACCATCAACATTCAATAACAGAATGGTCATTGACACTTCAACCTACGAAACCCACGGGAAGAGGGGCGGTGACAAATGTATTTTTACTATCGTCAGTCCGTCACCACGTGGCGAATCAAATTACAACACGCTTTATGAATACGTACACAAAATTAGGACTTAAAATATCTGACCAACATTGAAAAACCAATATATTGATTGAAACTTTCACGATTATTTATTACTCATATATTTGAAATATGATGTAACCAAGTAAAGTAGGATTTACCTTCTCTGGGTGCCGAGCCAAGATGTCAATCATTACACTTATTCGCGAACGAAACGCAATTGTCTTTATCGCACAAACAAGAAACAGTGACAAAGATAGAAAACTACTTTTTTAGTACAGATGGTGCCTTTTCTAGTGCGAGAAGTGTGTCATTTTACGTCAGGTCCAAAACTTCGGAAGGCCATCTGCACTAAAAAACGTCGTACGAGACACGTGTTTTAAAACATCGCCACACGTTTCGAATTTCATGTTTTTCGCACTTGTGTCGTAATGTACTATTTTCAACTGTAAGCATTTAACGAGTTTGACTCTAAGTACAAAATATCGAAGGTAATAAAGGTTATTTCAGGGACACCAAAACGATCAACTATCTCCTTTACTCCAATCTAAGCGGAATGAGAGTGACAGAAACAGTTCCTAACATACGTTTTTTTACGTTCACGGTACGCACGTTGAGCAAACATTAGCGTCACAAGTTCTAAACTCAATTACGGATGTTGTAACGATCAACAGACGGCTCGTGTCCTTACTATGAGCTCTACAGGGTGACTTTTTATTCCCCGTTCAAATTTTAGAGGGTTTGTTCTGAGGTCATATTAATGAACTTTTACTATGGGACCGACTTTTGATTTCAGATAAAAAAGTGACGCTCCACACATTTGCAGCGCCTGCCAATATCCCAGGATTTGTATGGAACATCAGATTTCTTTCTCGAATCGGATGTCGGTCCTGAAGTAAAAGTTCATCAATATGATCTCAGAATTTACACTCTAAGAATTGGCCGGTGAAACAAAAATGACCCATCTATCATTGCATGGTATGCAAAGCGCAGGGCGGGTTGTAGACGAGCTTTGACTGTACGAATACCAATAGTTACGTGTTTTAAATCGAAACGAGTTACGAATAAAATTCCTTTGCACACGTTTACCGTACGACATTTTTCAGTACAGGCCTACTAACGCGAAAATCGAAATCTGCAAGTTTCGAGGGTTTGTCTCTCTCAGTCTGATGACGCCTTCATTGGAGTGATTATAGAAAAAACACCGAAATTAACAAATTTCGATTTTTGCGGTAGGAACTCAGATGGTCCTCCGAGGTTTTCAATAAATGAACCACTTTGTGCACTAGCGGAGCGCAAAAGGACCAATTGTACTAAAAATACTTTTTGTACATACGGCTCTTACTCTCGTATTTTAAACGCACAATACGTTCTCAATGTAGTTCATGCTGCTAACTCGTGGTAAGGATAGGGGGCAAGACTGGAATTAGTTCGGGACCCGAATGGGTGTTATTATAATTACTAATATAATAACAAGTTTTGTTATGTCAGCGGTTGTTTTGTACAGCTTCGAAATTATTTTTGGGCAGCGTGATTGCGATCGGACTTCAACGAAGTTTTGTATAATTTTGGCTTAGTGTAAATTATATTACGCTTGTCTTTAAATATTGTTAAGGCCCGTTTAAAAATAGGTACGTTTTAGATTTTGTAAGCCCGAGAAAAAATAGTTGATAATGATGAAACTCCTTGAATTAAATTGAATGTTTTCAGCTTCATATATTTAATTAAACAAGCTGTCTACCCTATTTTATTATATCATTATTAAATTAGTAAAAAAAATATAGTAACATAGTAATGAATTTAGGTAACTGTTGATGTTTCCAAGGACCGTGGACGATTTTATGCATCGAATTTTAGAATAACTCCCTACGCAACTTAGGGATTATTAGTAGGTAAAACATAAATTGTAACATGTATTTAAACTAAGAGTTCAACTCTGAAAAGACTAGCTAGACTGCTGCAGTCACCGCGCCAAAAGTGAAATTTAAGAAAATGAAATGAATATGACTGCTAGCAGTCTAGCTAGTCTATTCTGAGTTGAACTCTGCTGCCGTTTACTTTCTGTTTATGATTCATGGTGTAGTAAGTACACTTCATAGTGCTTATTCACGCCCTACGCGGTATTTTAAATTTCTTACAATAGATACTCCAGTTCTCATATAATAGTGAGGAATAAATTCTATTTCGAATTTCCTCACCTGCATATTCATTTCATTTTCTTAAATTTCACTTTTGGCGCGGTGTTGCATTATGCATTTCACTAACGAACGCGTGCTGCGCCAGCCATGTACCTTATATTTGAATTGAACATTTTAAACTGCGAAATCTAGGATTTTACTTTGTATTTTTATCGGAAAATTATTTACATGACATGAGTTACGTAGGTTATCTGCAGATCGATTTCAATCTATAGATTTTTAGCATTGAAAAGAATATAAACAATCTAGCACTCATAGGTACATTTTTATTGAAAAAGTACTTTCGAAATAAAAAATAAATAAATGAAAAAAGTGGTACCTATAGTAAATATATATGTTACAATATGATCAACCACTCGAATAATAACCGCGGTATGACGCCAGGGTCCCGTTTTATACAGTTACATTTTACAATTTCGCTGTTTGCCTCTCTAACGCACGCACATATTGGCTAGAAAGAGAGGCAAATAGCAAAATTGTAAATTGTAACTTTATAAAACGCGACCCTGTAAGAACACATTTATTTTGTCACCGCCCTAACTGACCCCGTTACTCATAAACGTCCCCTAAGTAAGCAAGCCGTTAAGTATTGTTTGTCCCTGTCGGCCTTATGTGTTACTGACTATTCATATACCTATAGTAAATTGATTCTCCAGCTACCGTCAAAAACCAAAAACCAAGAGCTGGAGGACATCATTTCTGAGCCCAATATCATTGGCGAGATTAAATCTGCAAGGCTTCGCTGGCTCGGACATGTGTTTAGGATGCTAGTTGATAGGGCAGTGAAACAGGCCTTCCTAGGAAGACCCAGTGGACGCAGACCGGTTGGTAGACCAAGATACCGATGGAAAGACGAGGTGGAGAAGGACCTACGCGCCCTGAATGCAGTGAACTGGGCGGAGATCGCACAGAACCGGGCGCATTGGCGCCAACTCGTATCGGAGGCCAAGATCCACTTTGGGTCGCTGAGCTAGAGAAGTAAGTAAGAAAGTATGTATAGTAAATTGATGATAGCCAGCACAGCATTGTCATAATGAACACTACCGCGCTCGGCAATCCGCTTGCTCAGCGTGGTGCTAATGGGGATTTACAATTTTTTTAGTGGAGTGGGTTAGGCTGATGGTGATGTGATAATAAAATACGGTCTCTTACACTCTTACGCTTTTAAAATGTATGTTAACTATTTCTTAAAAATATGGTTCCAAATAAATTTTCCTTCCAATGCCAAAGAAAACGAAATATACAGGGTGACCTTTTTTTGAGTGTTCAAATTTTTTCCAGGCATAAGGTATCAATAACAGAAAGATGCCATTTATGAGAAAAAGAAGGTAAAATTTTAAAATTAAATATGCTGTCCGCTCAAATAATTGGCAACGTGTGGATATTCGGGATGGCCCTCGGCACTCGGCAGTGACGCTCGGGGTTAGCGCTGCGGGCGCGGGGTAGGGTTGCTCTTACCTAGCTTATCTTGACCAATACAAGATTGCAATTAGGCCAATAATTAGCCTAATTGCAATCTTGTAATTGACTAATTATTAGTCGCACGCGCAGCTCAGAGTGACCAGTGGTGCACTTCCGCGTTCCCTATTCGTCTCGTAAAGACGCGCGAACGTGACACAACAATGTTTGCGAATCGAGAGTATTTGGTGCGTGTATACAAATACATGTGTACATTAAGTTGATTGAGACAATTTTGGTAAGAAATTTTTGATTGAGCTAATAATTGTATACAAGTTGATTCAAATTTTTAAATACGCCTAAATGCAGAAAAAAACACAACTGCAATATTCCGATAACTACAGTCTAATTAAATAATCACAAAATTGCATTTTGACGGCCCTAAGCCCGTAAAAGTATGAAGGAAACTTGCAACTTATGTCTTTTTTATTTACAAGATTTTGTTAATAATCGGTCTTTTGACGCGTAACACATGGGGGAGTGAGCGTTATTGCGACCTACCTACTCATTTGGCTTGAAATTTTGGTTGAGCTTTATTCCTCTGTAAAATAAGAGTGACAGCTGGTAACCAGTTACCAAAAGTAATTGAGTGGCTAATTCATAGTGCGCTGCAGCGGTATCCATGAAAGCATGTTTTTTTAGGATATCTTTCAGCTGATTGTTCTCAATATTTTAATACCGAAAGGTACCGAAAGAAAAAACACGTATTTACTATTTTTTTATTAAGGAATCTTCTGTTAAAATTTGAACACTCGAAAAAAGGTCACACTGTATGTAAGGGGTCCATTTAATATACTTTTTTTTTCTTGATATTGTTTATGCGCCCATCACGCTTGCGGCATTGCCAAGTTGAATCGCGATTGACTGTAGTTTAATATCTCTTTTAAAATATTGGCTGTTAATAGCGTTTCGGTTTGCAGAATCTGAGCGTGCAGGACTTAAATAATATCTTCTCAGTTTTATTTATTATTATCTTTTTAGCCGTTTTTGAGATTGCTTCGCCTCACTGCCTTCACTATACCGGTTTTATTTTGTAAGTAATTGTGCAGGGAAAATTTATAGTAATAAAATAAAACCTCCTTTTTAGATCCTTTTACCTACTCTAACGCTGGTTTTGTGTCGCTGTTATTTCTATTCACAGTTAATGTGTTTAGTGCAAATGATTAAATGGTAAAGCTCTTAGTATGTAATGTAATAAAATTCATTTGGTGAACAGCGCTGGCCGTAAGTAGTTTTGGACCAACTAAAAGCTTTCCGGGTGAGACCCTTGAATGCTAGAAACGTGAACCATTCATTTGGGAGAAATTGAATTATACTTTTCTTTGAAATTAGTTTCAAGAATATGTGGAAACACGGGCCGCTAGTTTTCAATAATTTGTGTTAAATATTCAAAACTTACGTTTCTATTTTGGATGAAAATAAATTAGGACACGATGTATTTCCCTTCACTTTATCAAATGTTTGAAGAACTAATTAGTTTTCCAGCATAACGATTACAGTTTAAAGTCAACCCAAAGGTTAATTTAAAGGAATAAGTTTGCTTTTGTACTTTTCTGTCCTACAAAAGCTGAAGAAGTAAACTAACGTGAGACTTAAACATATTAAAATATTATCGAAACGGATTACTCACGTGTAGTCGATGATTGGTCGATTTGTTTCGGCCCATTACGAGGGTCCTCACCCGGAGCACCCTCGGCCAAAGCCCGACGCGTACTGCGGGCCTGCTAATATTTTATAAGCTAAAGAAATCATCGTTAGATAAGTTGACATCAAATTTCAATACTTCTGATAGATTACAAAATAGACATCAAATTTAAACCAGCAAATCACCTGTCGAACCATGCAACAATAAAATAAGCAGAATATAATTAATATTTTTTATGAAGCGAGGATGCGGGTGGCGCAGGACCGGTCATTGTGGCAATCTTTGGGCAGGCCTCCCCCAAAGACTGTTCAGCAGTGGACGTCTTTCGGCTGATATTATAATGATGATGATGATGCGAGGATTACACATGAAATAAAACTATGAAAACGGATAAACTCGCGTATATTAATTAATTTTAACCTCATTCCAACGTTTCGAACACTTTACAGGGTTCGAGGTCTGCGGGCGACTGTTTATCCGTTTTCATAGTTTTATTTCAGAATATAATTATAATAAGGCGTTTAGCGTAACTTGTTTTGAATGTGATTTATTTAACTATGGAACTAAAGTTATTTAACTAGGAGTCCGCTGGATGCGGGTGGCGCGAGACCGGTCATTGTAATCTTTGGAGGAGGCCTATGTTCAGCAATTAGACGTCTTTCGGCTGATATGATGATGATGAACTAAAGCTCATTCACCAACCAAGTGAAACATATTTCCTGGCAAAATAAACTAATTTAAAACGTGTTGCTTAAAATGTTAAAAAGTCTCTTATTTTAACGAAACCAATTTTATTTATAAAACATACTGACGGTTTGAATTCACTGACGAATACAGAGCACACAAGGGAATGACACTCCCATAAAATGAAAATACGTTAATAACTTATTTTACGAAGCGCAGTGTGTTACATCATCATCATAATAATTATTAGGCTATTTGAAAATAGTTGACTAGAATAAAATAAATGTGTCAGCATTAGGCTATTTGAAAATAGTTGACAAGAATAAAATAAATGTGTCAGTACACACGGTAAGGTGCCTTGTCACTGTGATTAAAGTGAACAGAATGGCGATTATGGGTATTTACCTCACACACATAGGTAATGGGAGACGCTTATAATATGTCCAGTAGTAGATTGTATAAGTATAGTCACTTATTCCTTATAGGTACTTATAGCAACTATAAGCGACGCTTTTTTTGAAAATTATTTTATCAATCTGAACTCATTGTTTACAATAGGTATGAAAATATTAGTTTACATTCAAAAAAAACCGGCCAAGTGCGAGTCGGACTCGCGCGCAAAGGGTTCCGTACCATTATCAATTTATTATTAAAAACATACAGTTAAATCAACCTACTTCAAAAACTATAGGAGGTAATTTAATCAAACCAAAAATCGTTGATAGAGTTTATTAATGTGCATAACATATATTTTTCTTAGAATTTTATATTGCGTAGTTTAAAAAATAAAGGGGGGGGGGACACATTTTTCATACTTTGAGAGCTGATATCTCGAAAATGATTTGTTTAAATAAAAATGAAATGTATAAACCTTCATATCATTTTCAAAGACCTTTCTATTAATACCCCACACGCTTATATACAACTAAAAAAATTTTTTTATCCCCCAGTTACATGTATGGAGGGCCCCCACCCCAATGGTTTTTTTTACAATTTTGTATCATAATCCTGTAGCGGTTCATACAACACATACCCTTACCAAATTTCGTTAATGTAGCATTTATAGTTTCGGAGTAAATTGGCTGTGACAGACGGACAGACGGACAGACGGACAGACGGACATGACGAATCTATAAGGGTTCCGTTTTTGCCATTTTGGCTACGGAACCCTAATAAAAAAGTAAGCGTCAACTCAAAGGGATGTCGGATCAAATCAACATTCAAACAGTTACGAATTTAGATTTTGTCTGTAAAATGCGAGTTACAAACGAGATAAAGCCACGCCTTCCCGTTGTATTGTAAGTTGTAACTCTCAGTTTCAGAACAGAGTTGTTATTCCTATTGGTTTTGAAATACTCGCCTCCAGGGAATATATTCGATAACAAAAACGTGACTTATTTAGAGATGACATTAGGGTTACCAACTGTCTATATTTTCAAAGGGAATTATTTTAAATATTAGATGTCATATACCAAAGAAAATCGACCAAGATCACCTAACGTCCGAGGTGGGGATCGAACATACGTACTCAGCTTTCGCGGCTGATGCCTGTACCCCTCGGCCTTAGCAACCACAGGTCAATTTTCTCGGGTATATGCAATCCCTTACAAGGCTAGGCGTCTTTGACCATTCTCTTAGGGCAAGCAATACATGCCTGCACCGCCTATTAGAATACTATACAGTTTTCTAGAATAGCTAGAGAGAGCTGGTGCTGCCATCTATTATTTTATTTATAAACAAACTACAATTGGGTACACATAAAAATAAATTTAAAAAATATAACTGAACTAAAACTATGTAGATCAAATCTAAAACAAAACTAAATAAAATCTAAAATAGGTCCCTGTGGCGTGGTACCCAGGACGCTGGCAGCATGTCCTCGCTGGATTACCAAGCTAATGCGTTGAGCGAGGAAGCTGCCAGCCTATATTATTATCAAATTTCAATATTCTGACTTATGTATTGATTTAAGCTTTCATGATTTTCACTGATATTTTAACGACAAACGGGTCCATTATGTTTAATATTGTCCTAAGGTTTAGATCTATCACAAACCATCATTTAATGAGAATCAACGGGCAAGCACCAGAATTGCGTTAAGTGTATTCTGATTACCTACTACTGTTAATTTCATTTTTGGAATCTTGATTACAAATTACACAGGAAACAGTAATCCAATTACTTTTTTCCCAACTCTGGCAATAACAAATAAATACATTTAATATCATGAGACAATTTTATACAAATCGGGCCCTAGTTAATAACGATTATTATAACGGTTTACTCGAATGAAATCATTGCGGTTACGTTTTAGAATATATGCCTATAATGTGCCACCTTACATGGATTAAATATCATTCATTCAATCATTACCGGTGTATGGATAGTACAAAATATTACATTCAACGATGTAATTGTATATAATAAGGTTGCTACGTAAATTAATAACGATCAATAAACAAAGATCGATAAGTAAAATACAAATAGTCATGTGAGTTAGCTTTATTTTAGATATTAAATTCAATCATCATCATCATCATCATCATCTCAGCCGAAAGACGTCCACTGCTGAACATAGGCCTATATACCCCAAAGATTGCCACAATGACCGGTCCTGAGCCACCCGCATCCAGCGGACTCCTGCGACCTTCACCAGGTCATCGGTCCACCTTGTGGGGGGCCTACCCACGCTACGCCTTCCGGTACGTGGCCGCCACTCAAGAACCTTACCGCCCCAACGGCCATCGGTTCTACGCGCAATACTTTAATTGCGCGTAAATAAATAATAATAATTTATTTATTTTATTAAATTCAATACTTTAATTTTATACTCTTGTATTGTAAGAACTAAATACTATCCCATTTAATTATTAGCAATTTACAAATCATACATTACTAAATGTAATTTATGTAGTTTAACAGGATGCTTAGTCAAGTTGCCAATCGCCAGCGCTTGGTAGCGTATCGTAGTTTTCCCTCTCTGTTACTCTTGTACATTAGTGCGACAAAGACAGTTAGCCGTCTTTCGTTTACGATTGACGATTAAGCGTTAGCGATTGGCAACTTGGCTAAGCACCCTGGTACGCAATCCATGGGCTTTACCGGTTCGCAAATTCTAGTTCATTTGCAAAAACAATAGCAATAGCAATCAAGAACTTTGTTCCAATCTATGAGCGTCCCTAAAATTATTTACCTTTCATTCGTCTCACTAAATGAGTAGGTTTATTGGATTACGTCCAGAACGCTTGGGCCTTAATTGGGGCTTTCCGACAAATAACTTTTCTGTTTTCTCAAACTCGGACAGCCATTAAATATTGCTCCTAATTAAATTGCCGGCTAAATGAGCGGGATGTGTTTGCATTGCTTGATTTTCCGTGATATGTTTTTTTAGGCCTGAATTTCTAAATGGCCTAGCTCGTACGGATGATGATATAGTATATCCTGTATAATATGTATGTTTCATCCGTCACTGGAATCCTCATACGTCCCATTCATTAACTACATTACGGTAACTTTTATAGTACAAATCCCGAAACCACGAAAAAAACGCTCCCATACAAAATATGACGATCACACAGCAAAAATGCGTGAATCAGTTTTTTTTGTACCTATACCCACTCAATCGCTTCATACAACTGTAGTTGCGAGCTGTCAATGTCATTTATATGTAAAATAAGAGTGGTTGTCAAATACAAAGCAAGTGAGTGGTTATGAATTCGGAATTGGTCCCAAAATAAAAGTTGCTCAGCACACCTTACACCTGCATATGAGGCATCTGAGACCAGTCGGTAAATTGATTTGTATAAGTTGTATTTAATTGCGGGGTAACATGAGCCTCCCAGAGTGTAGAAAACACAGATTATGATTATAGATAAATAAGAAAAATATCTTTGAGTTTTGACAAAACACTATTGAACCATACATTCATTTTTGGTAGAAATAAGCTAAAATAATAATGTGACCGAATCGCCGGTTTAAAGGCAAAACCAACTATTTCGGTAAAACATCTTTTAGCAAATACCTACTATTCTATGTCATTGGCATAAAAAAAGATTTGTCAAAACCGACTTCAAGGAAATAGTTGGTTCTGCCTTTAACCCGACGAAATGTCAAATTGCATTTTTTTTAATACCGTAAAACCATCTAACTATAGTCCAAACGTTCCCAACAATGGTCCAAAACTTTATCGAATAACAAACATTAGGTATCATTGTTATACTAATCGTGCTATTCATTGGCAAAAACTTTGACAAATCCAAAAACAACACTGGGACTGATGCTTATTTAGGAGTTCAAATTGTGGACCATAGTTGGGTGGTTTTACGGTACCTGATTTCATTGAGACCAAAATGGTGGTATTGATAGTGTACACAGATTTGAACTAAATATAGGAAGATTGTTTATTGTTAACTGACTGAGTGATTGAATTATGCAACTGTCTAAGAAATGGTCTACATCCTGTGGCTATAAACAATGACTGACATGGAACGATGCCACTACGTTCTAATTTCTTGAAGGATTGCTAAACAGGCAGCGTTCAGGCCGACCATTGGGCTATGATCCCTTACTAACACAAAATGGCCGTCAAAACATGATATGAACAAAGTAATGTATACAGTGTGTTACCATTACGCAATCGTAATCGCGACGCATTATTAGCAATCGTTTTCAAGTATTAACGGTTGACAAATAAATACTCAAATTAAACTGTGCAATAGTACATTTCGATGCAAGTGCAAAAAAATTTTTTTTGACTAGGGTGAAAGTTGGAGCCCGAGTGAAACGAGGGCGACAATCACTCGAGTTAAAAAGAAGTTTTACATGTGTATCGAACGACTTTTTTCATAACAAGTGCCTTAAAAAGAGAAATTTACGCACGCAAAGCGTGCGCAAAGTTTACTTTTCCGCACTAGTTAGGAAAATTTTGTTTCCTTCGAACGATCAATGTAAAGCGTGTATTGCATAGTTGTCAAACACTGCGAGTGTCTGCTATCTGTCAATGTCGAACGCTAACTAACGATTCATTTTGAAGTACATTGCTTCTCACTCAACTTTTCTTAGAAAGTTAAATAATTTTAAATATTGAGATTTTAATTGAAACAAAGGTTTGATTGAGAATCTGCATCCCATTGCTCTGTTTAAAGAAGCCTGGATGATGGTAACACACTGTATAGTTTTCCTGTTATTAGATTTTCGCATCCACAAAGACGTCACACGATAGAATCATTCCCGCCTTTACGTTTGTTCTTATAATAGAAACAAAATCGAAAAAAAAAAAATGCGTATATCATTTTTTGACAAATAAAATATAGATTCATTGTAAAAATATACACTATACCTTTATTTGATGTATTGTTATTTTGTGGTCATATTTTGTTTTTAAAATATTTATAGTACCTACATGTGTAAATGTTTTTAACATCAGATTGTATTGGAATTTCCTTGATTATTCACCCAATCCCAGAAACGTGGAACTTTATTGTCAGATGACTGAAAATAGCAAGTCGCGATTATAAAACTCATATAATTTAACATACATTTTAGGTGTTCCTAACCACCACCAATCTAACGACAATTTTACTGTTTTTTTATTTAATGATAGATTCAGGGAAATATCAATACAACCTGTTTAAAAAAAACTATCTATACAATAAATATTTTGAAAAAATAATTAAAATTAGCTTGTTCGTATTATTTTCTACGAAAGATTCCACTTGACCCATATTCATTGACCGCGAGTGTATTTCCCAGGCGATTGCTTTATTTTTAATAAAATAAATAGCAGTTTATGACAGAAACTGTACATTTATGCGTTAGTTTGTTTACTAGATAAGGATGAATCGGCTGTGAATATAGTTTGATCCATTGTATTTTTTTTTCAATTAACTATTCACCATAAACTAATACTCCAAAGTCATACTCATAGTGTAACGAGTGTCCTGCTTAGTTGTCAAATACTGCGAGTGGCTGCGGACTGTCATTGTCAAGCGCTAATTAACGATTCATTTTGAAGTACGTTGCTTTTTTCTTAGAAAATTTATTATGTTTAAATTCGAAATTTTAAAAATAATGCTCATGGTTGTACCGTGTGGTGACGGCAGTAAGAATACATTTGTCACCACCCCAACTCGTAAAAGTCGACTAAAGGATTGAAGTGTCACTGACCATTATTCGATAAAAGATTGATGATGGGCAGCAGCGTCATCATAGTGGACACATTACTGCGATCGTCAATCCGCTTGCCCAGCGTGGCGATTATGGGCATTTACCTCCTAATGCGTCTATACGCTAGTTAATAGAAGAGGCCTACGTCCAGCAGTGA
>JALPQI010017592.1:0-19160 GCA_025490895.1 Thaumatotibia leucotreta | reverse complement strand
TTACATTTTGCCATTTCTATTGAGCATCACTTTAATAACACTAGCCGTGTATGGCGTCCCTCTCTCACTAGGCGCATTAGAAAGAGACGCGGCTACTGTGACGCCACCGCAATAAGATCGCTGATAACAGCTGAACAGTAAGCGTACTGCACAGAGAACAGTAATAACGACTGCTAATTTACAGTTTTTTTAAAGATGGCGCCATTTAACACATTGCCACCAAACAAAATACCAACAGGCCGCTAAACATTTATACGACCCAACAGTTGGGTACAGTTGCACACTCTCTCGCCAAGATCCCGACAGTCGGGTACACGATTCGATAGTTTGATCAGAAACAGTACCCGATATCGGGTCCAAAGTGACATTCAGTCATGTATAGGCAAAATCGTAAAACACACTGTACTCTTGCACTAAGTGCTATACTGTGTCGATCGAAATTACTTGATATACCTCCTATAGCAGTGACACGCATGTGTGACCAAAAATATTGCTCTCCTATGCCGGTGACACAACAGTTGGGTCAAAAACGTTCATATTTCCATAATGGCATAGGAGTAAGAAATCGATTTATGCTAGTGGCACAAGAATAACATTTTGATCACGTAAGTGTGTCATTGGCATATGAGTAAGATTTTTGAACACAGACATTGTGTCACCAGGGTTGAATCTGTAGTTCTAAATGGACTACAATGCATCATAAGACGTGTGAAGAGATACCAAATGTATAGTGAAGCCTCGAAGTGACGCCATCTATAATTATTTATATTAGGTTAGCAGTCTTTACTTAATCTTCTCTGTTTAAGAGCAATAAAAACAGGTACAATCATACCTATTTCCATTACTTAATAAAGGTTCACTTAAGTGTTATTCTCTACGGGTCTTATAGTGCAATCCCCGACGGTAGTGATAGGTGTGATTGTAACCGAGCTGGGAGTCGAAGCCGGGACAACGGTAGAGTTGTCCTGAACCTGTTCCAATTTCTCTTCTTTAGGCTCGTCGTTATTAGGCGGGAGTTTGACGATCTGACAATCGCCGACGGTCATGATTTGCGTTTCGACGCCTACGGAGGGGACGTTTTCTTCGGGTTCGACCCTTGAGGAGTCTTCTTCGTCTGAGGATGAGTCTGATACGTCTATGGTGCGGTCGTGTGAGGTCTCTGACACTACGCTCTGGTCCTGATCGACGTTGCGGTCTGGGTCGACACTGGTGACACCGTAACCGTAGGCAGCTAGGGCCGGGTTGTACATCATCTCGGTGAGATATGAGAAGTCTCCGAAGGGCAGGTTGGTTGCGTTGTAGTTTTCGTTGGGGCGGCCGTCTGAAAAAAAGTTGCATTCAGTTTTTGGCAGTTTAGGATTAACACAACATGATCGCCTATCTACTTAGGCTCGATTACACTAATTCAATCGTCATAAATATGTTATAACAATGCGAGTTGGTTGAGCGTATGACAGAGCAATGCATACGCTACAAAGTACGAAATAGATCTCTTAAAAGCATTTTCAGTATTATAATATTGACACGTAACAGCATTTAACTACTCGATTATGTTCCATTAGTTACTTGTTAAAATATGAGTGAAAATCGTGAAAGATTTGTATAAATACTTTATAATTTTAATAAAGAAAAAGTCGAACATTTTCAAACTGTCAAATCTCTTTTTTTTCTACCCAGAATACGCTACAGAATGCCCTTAAACCGATCATCACAATTGTATAACACTCTGTATACAATATACATGCCATCACAAGTTTCTTATAAAATAACATGTCATAAAGTTTGAATTCTTATGATCTACTAAAATGATGTTTAATTTGTTTAAAACTGACACGACAACTTTAGTAGTGTATTTGAGCCCTTATTGTTTTTTAGTAACATAGCAAAGCGTAAATATGTTAATGCTAATACTTACTGTTATGCAGGCGGTTAAAGTAATTTAGAATATAATGTGGTTAATGATAACATAGCCGTTGTTAGAAATACCGATTAGTACCTCATTACCCCTGTTATTTTAATGTCGTTATAGAAGTATCCAAAGCAACGTGTATTCTTCAAGACTTTCAATTAAATTTGATGTTGTCAATATGGAGGATTTATATATTCATGCCAATATTCTCCTAATTGACTACTGAAAACCCAAGAATAGCACTTTAAATTACCTAGTTTCAATTTCAGATTTTTCTTATTAAAAAGTTGATATTTTAAACTTCAGTATGCTAGAACATTGTTCCACGATATCGCGTTACATTGCGAGAACGCAGATCCACGCTCATAAGCAGACATCGTAGGATTTCCAGCATTTTTGGTGCAGTGTAGTTCAATTAAGGGATGTGAAGTAAGTTATTCGAAAGGAGATAGCGAGTTAAGGTTTATCTTTGTGTTACAATGTGTTATGACACGTTACAGCTAAAAATCTACCCCTGGATTCCTTTAACTCAACTACATTTCACCAAAAACCCTAGAAGTTTAGTTAAAGAGTCCGTTTAAGTTGAAACGAGTAATAACACGTTGTAAGACAATAACGAACCTTAACCCACTATCTCGTTATAAATAACTTACACCATATCCCTTAATTGAACTACATTGCAGCAAAAATGCTGGATATCTCTGCTAAGACTCAAAAAAATCTTGTTTATAGTTGTTTCTATTTTACATGACGTAAAAGTTTAAAATATCCACCATTTTCCCACTTATTCATAAACATCTCCAAACTTAGCAAGCCGCTAAGTATTGTTTGTCCCTTTCGGTCTTATCAATATGTCTATAAGAGGTAAGGGACAAACAATACTTAGCGGATTGCTAAGTTGGCAGACGTTATAAGGGGGTAAGTTTATACTTCAATAACGACATTAGATAGCACAGTAGTCATACGAGGCAAGCTCATGTTAGACAGCCATGCTAAAACGTGTAGATACTAACAAATCTTATTCAAGTCCATTGATAGGTTGTACTGCATCGGTAAGTCGGTACCTAAGGGACAGACTGATCATTAGGCACACATTTTGGGGGGTGACTTAAAAAAAAGGTTGTTGGGAAAATAATGGTTTTATCTAGAAAGTTTCATGTCAACTCAATCGTAAACGACAAATTTTTTGTTTTTTTTTTTAAAAGCCTTCTAATTTTTGCAATGATTGACTTTTGATTGCATTTTTTATTAAGGCTCGCGGATTGGTAAATCTTTCTAAATAAAATCATAAAAGGGATAAATAAAATAAATCAAACGTGATTAATAGTATATAACGGAATAAAAGCTGTGAAAATAATAATTTGCCACACAAATTTGTCATATCGATTGACGAATTAAGTCGTGGTATGTAGTAATTTCGATGATTACCAACACCAAGTAGTAATTTAAACATTTTAGAAATGCCTAATTAACAACTAAAAATAGGTTACCTATTGCTTGAAAACAATATTTTTTTGTTTCATATCAATGAGAAATATCGTTTAATTAAATGACACAGATCTAAGCTATTTAGACTATGAGCATTTAAAATGTGTCCATAATAACATTGGAAAATAACCGGGAACGTAAGACTATTATATTACACTAAACAGCACGACTTTACTCGCCAACAGATTAAATTCCCATAAAATACATTTAACATAAGGAACGCTAACCAAAACGCTGAAATAAATACGGCATAATAAAACTCTGTTTTAATATTCTATGAACGTACAATGGAAGTAGTTGGCCGAAGCGAAACAAAAGCATATTGCAAAGGCAAAAAAACGCACACATGCCTTTTTAAAACACACATAAGTAGTTGGGAAGTCCGTAAAGTAAGTAACTGTTCCGTAACTATACCTATAATAGAGTTAGTCATCGTGTAAAAACAATAATGATTCATCTTTTGATTTGGTTTTTGACGTCATTGGTTTTTGTATGAGTTTAATCTTTTGTTTCATCAGCGATAATTTGCATGTGTTTGGTTGGATTTATTTGAGCGGATTCATTGTGTAGGTGTGGTTTGTACAGTGGAACCTGGATAATTGAAACCTCGATAATTGAAATACCTGGTTAATTGGAACGAAATGCCCGGTCCCGGTCCCTTGACGACGAAAGACCTCTATAATTGGAATATTAGAACTTGATTAATTGAAATTGAAATTTTAGGTTTTTGACCTCTATAATTGGAATGTCGCCATACCGAACCTCTATAATTGATACAGTTATTATTAATATTTTTCTTCTTAAACACTTTTAAATTTTTGACCTCTGTAATTGGAATGTCGGCAGCCCGAGCCTCTATAGTTGAAACAGTGTTGTTAATATTTTTTTGATTGAGGTAGGTTCGCATTATTTACGAGTAAAATAATGTAGGGTAATTTAATGTTGACAACATTCTGTTAGAAAACATTGTGCATAAACGTTTAATTGGTTTTGTTGTGTGTTTGATTAACTTTTACGTAAGAAATGCCGAGACATAAATACATTAATACATTTCATTATCTGTAACGTGATAAACTGAACATTTTAACCCAATACGAACGGGGAAAATCTCGCGAAGATCTTTGTGCTGAGTTTAGTGTGTCAAAACCTACTGTGTGTAGAATTATGAAACGTTAATATAAAAAAACTTCTTTTTTTGTCTTTTTACGATTTTGATGACCTCCATGAAAGAAATTATATAGATCGGAACCTCTATTATTGAGAGCCTCTATAATTGACACGAACTCATTTTGAACCTGGATAATTGATCAGACCTGCTTAAGAGGAAAACCTGGTTAATTGACACCAAAATGCCGGTCCCTTGAGGTTTCAATTATCCAGGTTCCACTGTATGTGGTGTGGTGATTTTGATGAGTATACAGGATGTATTTAACAAATATTACCTATTATTTCGAGTAAAGTACATGCGCTGAAAACAAATCAAACTATGCGGTTCCATGTGATTTATAATAATCTAAATTACTCATGGCCTCAATAAAAGCTACATTTACGTTTATAAAATTTGTTTCGGTGACTACAGAACTTATATATCAATAAAGACAAATACGGTACTTTAAGTGATAAAAATACTGTTGTAATAGGTTCGGCTACTTCTTTTGTATGTAAAAACTACAGAAATAAACATATTAAAAAAGTAATAATAAAACGAAAACAAGTAGACATTTTCTTTTAAAGAAAATATAACAATATTTGATGTATCAAATACAATTACACTTACAAACGAAAATTATTTAACATAACGAGAACAAAAACGAGCAATTATACCTATAAGTACACAACTTAAAAAAAAAACAAACATTTCAACACTTTAACCTATAAACATAATTATTTTTCAATGAATATTAATCGAACCCACATGAAACAAATCATAATTCTAGATATTAATTAGTCTCAACAATTCTTTGACACAGCGAATAACAATCTATTCTATATAGATATATATCTATCTCTCTTGAATTGGATTTCTCTGGGACTTGTCTGCATCTGAGAGCCATGGGATATTTGATTACAATGTCTTCTAGCAAGATTTTGAAAAAATCAATTATTTTTTTATAGGTATTAGCCGAGTCCACATAGAGAGTGTAGGCTCGCGGGACAATTTACTCGTGAGGAAGCTCGGCCTGTGTCGATATGCCTTACTATAAACAGAAAAACGAATGGCCGTATGCCTCTGGTTAGTTACGTCTATTTGCATAACCACCGTGACTCAGGTGACCGTAACCATGGCAATAACAGACAAAAAAGAAGTTGATTCACCTTTATAACGCTAAATTACCCTTTAGCGAATTTAGCGTTATAAAGGTGAATCAACTACTACTATAACTATAATTCTACGAGGAGTGTTTTAACCGCTCGAATTTGTCATCGTCGTCCCGCGATTATTACCATAACGGAGGGACGAGTAATAGGGTCAAAATTCTTTTCGTTGTCTTATTTCGTGTCCCTACAAAACGTGACGCAGTGGTGATTTTTGTATGATGATGATGATGTTTTGTTTTCAATTTCTGATGTATGAATTAAAATCTAGCTTGAAAAAGAAATACAAGTGCACCGGATTTGTTTAATGTAGGCGAAACAGCAATTAAAAGCGTGACAGAGTGGTATGAAGACAAGAGAATGAAAAGAATTTTGACCCAACAATATTGATTGCACGCTTTGGTAGTCAATTACGAAACGGTGAAAAATTATTCCTCTTACATAGCTAACTACGAAACCATAATTACGAAAACGAACTAAAGGGAACATTCGCCCTAAAAACGAACTAGAAGCACACATTGCACTAGGAATACTCGAGTACTCCTAGTGGGATCCAGAGGTCCCACAAGTGGACCCTTTGTCGCAAGCTCGGCACGTACCTGCGCGACCCGGCAGCAGGTAGTTCTTCGGAGGACGACCACGCTTGCGCTTCAGAAGTAGCTGCTGGCCCGAGCCCAGGCTGGACGGAGACATGCCCACCGGTGGGAGGCTGCCCAGCACCGTGCCTGACGTCAGCACGCAGCCTTCTAGGTCTGCAAAAATTGAAAAGAGTTAGGTATTTGAGCAATTATTTTTATTTTTGCCAATAAAATGAAATATGAAATTTTAGGTAAATTTTATACTATTTCTACTCAGAATCACAAGCCGATTCCATTTCCGTCGAAAAAAAAAGTGTCCCATGATTTTTTTTCCTATTGTGTTACTATTTTCCATACACCTTCTATGGCGGTAACACAAGAGGATATTCGAAATATGTATGAAATTTTTGGGACAGTTTTTTTTTTCGCCAGAAATGGAATCAGCTCGTGATTCTGAGCAGAAATAGTATAAAATTTACCCAAATTTTCATATTTCATTTTAGTGGCAAAAATAAAAAGAATTGCTCATTTGGGAGTTTAGGAATAATTAAAGGTTAACTGGAAGAAATTTCTTACAGGCTTAATTCGCTTTTGTACTTCCCTTATAATAATGTAAATATCATGTGATTTGTGGTTTGTAGAGTTATACTACTACGAATTATAGTTTGGTCAGGATTTGTTTATTTCGTACGTAATCACGCCTCGGCTGAGCCGATAACTATTCCTTGTCCCTTTCGGTCTTATAGACATATTGATAAGACTGAAAGGGACAATAGCAGATTGTGTCACAAGGGAACAAAATGGTATATTTCCGGCGTGGGCGTATATTGAATCCTGAATGGAGCGACGGATTTCACAATTGAATCCCGACCGTTGGGAGGGATTCTAAAGTGGAATCCTGAGCGTAATGAAGGATTCAAGCGTTAACGCCCAAGACAAATAATTTTGATGTCGTGTGACACATACTGCTTTTCATGATGAAAATAAAAGATATATCACATATTTCATATTTGTGCAAATAATCGATTCTGAAGAAATTTTTATCAATTATGAACGTACTGTTTATTTTCATATTTCATTGTAATTTTTTAGGCTGGTAACAGAAAGTCCTTGAATAGAAAAGTGCCACTTTGATCCCTCCCAGCAGAGAAGAAAAAGCCCGTATTCGAATCGGTGGTGTGAAAACTATACTTATCGGCTTGCTAAGTTAAGAAACGTTTATCAATACCTAAAGATAATATTAGGACATTACCTATGAAATTCATAAAAAGCTATTTATTTTCAAAACTACAATTTATGTACATAGGTTAAATCTAACTAATCTACTTAACCTAACCTATATCTAAGATTGGCCTTTGTGGCATTGTACCGAGGATGCTGGCGGCATTTCCTCGCTGTATCGCAATACTGATGCGTTGTGCGAGGAAGTCGCCAGCTATGAAATGGACATTTTGACTTTTGTTGGTTATTAATTAAACCTGTTTGTTATTTACCTAATTATTAGGGGTCGGAACTAAGGGTGCAAAACTTCAAAACTTTAAAATTGACATATGAGAACACTCGTCGTCGCCCTGCTGCAGCTCGTTCTTCGGCTTCACCAGGGTGCCTAGCCAAGTTGCCAATCGCTAGCGCTTAGTCGTCAATCGTAAGCGAAAGGCAGCTAACTGTCTTTGTCGCTCTAATATGCAAGAGTGGCAGAGAGGGAAAATTACGATACGCTACTAAGCGCTAGCGATTGGCAATTTATTTTTATTTCATATTCATACATCCAAAAATTATTTCATTTATTATTATTATTATATTTTTAATTATTATTGTTTTCATTTGAATTATTAATTATTTGTTATTGAATTATATAGTATTTCACCTGAATCATGATTTATTTATGTGTTTTAATTATATTTGACATGAATTTATTTATTTAACGATCTATAATTTAATCATAAAATATTCTGATGAATCCTGTAAATACTTAGTGAATAATATATTGTGTGCCCTAGCAGGGTGTCATGACATTACCTACTTTAGTTATTAAGACCTTACCATGTAAAGTTCATGACTATGCAATAAATAAATTGAAATTGAAATTGAACTTGACTAAGCATCCAGTGGCCTATTTCTCGAAAGCTTGTAACTTGTAATACAAGCGGAAGTCCTTATGTAATTAATAGTGTTAAAAAAAGACTTCCACTTGTATTACAAGTTACAAGCGTTCGAGAAACCGGCCTCAGGTCGCCTGCTGCGACGTTATGTAGGATGGACACTCACCCATGGAAGTCTTGGGCGGGCGGCCCCTCTTCTTCTTGATCTTGGGCGTGAGCGGCAGCGGCGTCTTGCGCGGCCGCGGCGGCTGCACCAGGTCTGCTGCGACGTCATGTAGTATGGACACTCACCCATGGAAGTCTTGGGCGGGCGGCCCCTCTTCTTCTTGATCTTGGGCGTGAGCGGCAGCGGCGTCTTGCGCGGCCGCGGCGGCTGCACCAGGTCTGCTGCGACGTCATGTAGTATGGACACTCACCCATGGAAGTCTTGGGCGGGCGGCCCCTCTTCTTCTTGATCTTGGGCGTGAGCGGCAGCGGCGTCTTGCGCGGCCGCGGCGGCTGCACCAGGTCTGCTGCGACGTCATGTAGTATGGACACTCACCCATGGAAGTCTTGGGCGGGCGGCCCCTCTTCTTCTTGATCTTGGGCGTGAGCGGCAGCGGCGTCTTGCGCGGCCGCGGCGGCTGCACCAGGTCTGCTGCGACGTCATGTAGTATGGACACTCACCCATGGAAGTCTTGGGCGGGCGGCCCCTCTTCTTCTTGATCTTGGGCGTGAGCGGCAGCGGCGTCTTGCGCGGCCGCGGCGGCTGCACCAGGTCTGCTGCGACGTCATGTAGTATGGACACTCACCCATGGAAGTCTTGGGCGGGCGGCCCCTCTTCTTCTTGATCTTGGGCGTGAGCGGCAGCGGCGTCTTGCGCGGCCGCGGCGGCTGCACCAGGTCTGCTGCGACGTCATGTAGTATGGACACTCACCCATGGAAGTCTTGGGCGGGCGGCCCCTCTTCTTCTTGATCTTGGGCGTGAGCGGCAGCGGCGTCTTGCGCGGCCGCGGCGGCTGCACCAGGTCTGCAGCGACGTTATGTAGTATGGACACTCACCCATGGAAGTCTTGGGCGGGCGGCCCCTCTTCTTCTTGATCTTGGGCGTGAGCGGCAGCGGCGTCTTGCGCGGCCGCGGCGGCTGCACCAGGTCTGCAGCGACGTTATGTAGTATGGACACTCACCCATGGAAGTCTTGGGCGGGCGGCCCCTCTTCTTCTTGATCTTGGGCGTGAGCGGCAGCGGCGTCTTGCGCGGGCGGCCTCGCCCGCGCCGCGGCGGTTCCACCAGGTCGCCTTGCTGCAGTTCGTTCTTCACCGGCTCCAGGGTGCTGCAACTTCCAAATCATCATCAGTATGCTCAGCAAATGATTGGCGCGACAGTATCTCGCGACGAGATAGTCTATCCGTCCCTCTTTTGTTAATATAGCTAGTGAAGGACGGAACATACTATCGCACCAATCATGTGCTAAGCATACAGGGGCCTATTGCATAATAAATTACAACTAATAATACAAGTGTAAGTCTCTTTCTAGTAAGAGAAGTGGAAAAGAGTCTTCCGCTTGTAATATTAGTTGTAATTTGTTATGCAATAGGCCCCAGATCCTTCTTTCAATAATCATCTTATTATAATAAAACTATAAAACGAGGTTCGTGGTCCGAGGACGACTGACAATGGAGGAAATAGGATAGAACTGCCTCCATCAAAATAACAAAAATTAACTTCAAAACTACCCGCAAACAAAATATACTAAACCAGAGACAATACATTTTAAGGGTACATACTAAATTTACAAAATAAGCCAGTTATTCATTACGAATATTTTCTAAATGAAGACAAGAAACAAAATAAATAATCTACGCCAATTCTATCCCAACATCCCTGATCCGTGAAAAAATCCCTTTCTTTGTATGATTGTATTGTTAGAAAGGTATCCCAATTTCGGGAAGGTTTAGAAGCATGTCATGGATAGAGCAAATCGTTCTATAAAGTTGGACAAACCTTAGTTCTCGTTGAGGAGAAGAGATACATTCCTGGAATATTGCGTGAGACCATTGAGACAATGAAATATCCAAAAAAGAAGCTTATCTCTACCACCAACTTGAGATTCAGTAGCTCGTCTGATAAAGAAACAGGCTAGACATAGACCGTGAGGCTGATAGGTAATTAATAATTGTATTTTTTTTAATTTTGTAGGTATGTAATGTACATTGACCTTGGAGGACTTAAGTACTATGCTCGTTGACCTCAGTAAAGCCTCCGAGCGAGTTGGTCTTAGGATGAACATGGATAAGACGAAAATCATGTCGAATTCCCATGTAGCACCAACTCCCGTAATAATCGGAGACTTTACACTCGAAGTTGTAGACGAATATATATACCTAGGGCAAACTATTCAGTTAGGTAGGTCCAACTTCGAGAAAGAGGTCAATCGTCGAATCCGACTCGGTTGGGCAGCGTTCGGGAAGCTACGACACATATTTTCGTCCAATATTCCGCAGTGTTTGAAGACGAAAGTCTTTAATCAGTGTGTGTTGCCAGTGATGACATACGGTACTGAAACGTGGCCGCTTACAATGGGCCTCATAAGAAGGCTCAAAGTCACCCAAAGGGCAATGGAGAGGGCGTTGCTAGGAGTCTCTCTGCGGGATCGGATTAAAAATGAGACCATCCGCAGCAGAACCAAAGTAACCGAAATAGCTCTCCGAATCGCTAAACTGAAGTGGCAGTGGGCGGGGCACATTGCGCGTAGAACCGATGGCCGTTGGGGCGGGAAGGTTCTTGAGTGGCGGCCACGTACCGGAAGGCGTAGCGTTGGTAGGCCCCCCACAAGGTGGACCGATGACCTGGTGAAGGTCGCAGGAGTCCGCTGGATGCGGGTGGCGCAGGACCGGTCATTGTGGCAATCTTTGGGGGAGGCCTATGTTCAGCAGTGGACGTCTTTCGGCTGATATGATGATGATGATGATGAATGTACATTGTTAATTGAATAAATAACTATTAGTAAGGGTCACGGTCCATACAAAGTTGAGAAAAATTGTGCGCTGCGAGTTACAGTTTTGTAATTTTAACCAGAGCTAGAGGGTCTCAAAATAGCTGTTTTTAGATGTGGAGGGAAAACCAATTCCCCCCCTGAGCGCGGGGGGAGGGGGGTGAATGTGCATGCGGAAGGGTTCCGTTTAATATTTTTTTACTAATTAATAAGGGCTACTATGCATTGTTTGGTATCATTTTCGTGTAAAACGGACCTGGAAAATCCATTTTTTATCATAAACATGAGCAATTTCATATAAAAATGTAGATTTTTTGGAGTAAAAGTAAAAAAGTTACCGTTTTCATTTTAATTTAAGCGTCATATAAGTATTAAATAAAATAAGTAAAAAAGTTTTAAGTTAAACGGTTTTTATTGCACCAAAAACTAGAAAATAATAATTTATTGTATCTAACCGTAGATTCTACTTTCTGTAGATTACTCACGTGAAACTATTATCACTGTAGGTAGTCTTCCCAAGTCGGATGCTGAAAGCCACGTTTAGCCTCTATGTCAGTGGATTAAGCGTTACCTAATCGGAAACTTTTACCAAACTAAAATAAAAACGTGGGGCGTACGCAATTGTGATTAAGTCACTATATATTTAAGAACACACATAGAAATCTAGACAGGAATAGTGTAATAAGTTTTGTTCTGGCCGTGATAAAAGCTATTTACCTCTGTTGTAGAAGTTATGGAACAGATGGATGATTAATTGTCAAAATTAAAGCTACAATTACATATTTTGAACTTGTAAATTTCTTTATAATAACGCCCCACGTTTTTATTTTAGTTTGGTAAAAGTTTCCGATTAGGTAACGCTTAATCCACTGACATAGAGGCTAAACGTGGCTTTCAGCATCCGACTTGGGAAGACTACCTACAGTGATAATAGTTTCGCGTGAGTAATCTACAGAAAGTAGAATCTACGGTTAGATACAATAAATTATTATTTTCTAGTTTTTGGTGCAATAAAAACCGTTTAACTTAAAACTTTTTTACTTATTTTATTTTCAAGTTTTTAGTGCAATTGTTAAAATAATTTCCGATACTATACCTACTTATTCTAGATCAAAGATGTTGTTTATAATATGTAATACAAATTATGCATCCTAAGTAGCGCTTATACTGTCGCGCTATCATCACGAATCACGACACATATGTAAACGTAATGAACATTATTTCATGTGTAACGGGAGGCGAATCCCTGCTGAATACATATTTTTAGAATTCCGACACTAAAAATTTTTTATTAAATATCTCGATCGACAAATGAAAACCAAAGGCTGGGCGTGGTTAATGCACCTAAGCTTGAATGCCCGAAGTGTCTCAAATGGACGTGTTATTTATACAATAAGTACCTTAGATAACAGAGACCTGACAATAAGGAATATATCAATCAATTTGGTTTATTGAGAAAATCAAGTTAAAAATTGTATATTGTACCTACACAATAAACAAGTCGAATTTTGAGACTATAAAATATAAACTCGTTCTCTCAGTCGTCCAACCGGAGGACCGCAGGTCTGATGGAATCACTCTATCAGATGAAAGACCGCAGGCCCGACGGCTCTCCCTACGCGATCCACTCACACTGTCACTATCAGCTGGAGGGCTGCAGGCCCGACGGCTCTCCCTACGCGATCCACTCACGCTGTCACTCTATCAGCTGGAGGGCCGCAGGCCCGACGTCTCTCCCTACGCGATCCACTCACGCTGTCACTCTATCAGCTGGAGGGCCGCAGGCCCGACGGCTCTCCCTACGCGATCCACTCACGCGGTCACTCTATCTCGCACTACGCGATTCATTCACGCTGACACTATCAGCTGGAGGGCCGCAGGCCCGACGGTTCTCCCTACGCGATCCACTCACGCTGTCACTCTATCTCGCACTACGCGATTCATTCACGCTGACACTATCAGCTGGAGGGCCGCAGGCCCGACGGTTCTCCCTACGCGATCCACTCACGCTGTCACTCTATCTCGCACTACGCGATTCATTCACGCTGACATTCTATCAGCTGGAGGGCCGCAGGCCCGACGGCTCTCCCTACGCGATCCACTCACGCTGTCACTCTATCAGCTGGAGGGCCGCAGGCCCGACGGCTCTCCCTACGCGATCCACTCACGCAGTCACTCTTACAGTTGGAGGGCCGCAGGCCCGACAGCTCTTCCTACGCGATCCACTCACGCTGTTGTCACTCTATCAGCAGGAGTAAAAACGACGGCTCTCCCTACGCGATCCACTCACGATGTCACTCTATTTGCTGGAGGGCCGCGGGCCCAACGGCTCGTTCTACGCGATCTACTCACGCTGTCACTCTAACAGCTGGAGGGCCGCAGGCCCGACGGCTCTTCCTACGCGATCCACTCACGCTATCACTCTATCAGCTGGAGGGCTGCAGGCCCGACGGCTCTCCCTACGCGAACCACTCACGCAGTCACTCTTACAGCTGGAGGGCCGCAGGCCCGACAGCTCTTCCTACGCGATCCACTCACGCTGTCACTCTATCAGCCAGAGTTCCGCAGGTCCGACGGCTCGCCCTACGCGATCCACTCACGCTGTCACCCTATCAGTCGTGACCCTATGAGTCTATCAGCCGGAGGGCCTCAGTAATGACATACGGTACTGAACCGTGGTCGTGTACAATGGGCCACATAAGAAGGCTCAAAGTCACCCAAAGGGCAATGGAGAGGCTTATGATAAGAGTCTCTCTGCGAAATGTGACCATCCGCAGCAGAACCAACGTAACCGATATAGCTCTTTGAATCGCTAAACTGAAGTGGGTGGGGCTCGTCGGGCGTGGAAACGATGGCCGTTGGGGCGGTAACGTTCTCGAGTGGCGGTCACGTACCGGAAGGCGCAGCGTGGGTAGGCCCCCCCACAAGGTGTACTCATGGCCTGGTGAAAGTCGCTGGATACGGGTGGCACGGGGCCGGTCCTTGTGGCAATCTTTGGGGGAGGCCTATATTCACCAGTGAACGTCTTTCAGCTGATATGATGATGATATGATGATAATTGAATCCGTATGTTTCTACCAAATATCTAAAGCAGTACTTCAAAATCTACATATCGCTAAACCTAGCGGTTGTGGCAGGCAGTAACACTGGAGTATCAGATTTGAGGAGTTGGAAGTTAGTATTAAATTCGCATGTTTCTACTTAATATCTAAAGAACTTCTTTTAAATCAAGATATCGATAAAAGATAAACCTTGCGGTTATTGTGGGCAGTACTGCAGCATCAGGAGTGAGGAGTTGGAAGTCAAGATCAGACTGTTAGTATTTGATTATGCCAAACATGCTATACTTTCATTTTCACGTGTCTAACACTCTCGGTTAAGGAAGGCAGTACGCCTGCAGCATCAGGCTTTGAAGATACAAGAATAAAAATATTATAATATTGCATTGTCATGGGGACTTGATAAGAGTTCCAAATTTTATTCATTTCGGTGCAGTAGAAGTGGTCGAAAAATCGATCACAAGATTTGAAGCATCGACGACAGTTGATACGCGGTGAAGTTAATAAAAACCGTTTAAAAACAAACTAATCCAATTAAAAAAAATTGTGTTAGATAGCATATTTATTGCAGTTTCTAAAAATATACACATTTTGTAGTCTTTCATACAAAAATTCACTGAAAAAAAAATTACCTGACGCGTACCTCCAACAAAAACCTCCGCGTAATCTCAATAAAGAGACTTTTGTGCCGGCAACTGCTCATAGATTGTACATGTACATATTTTTGTACTTGCATATTATTATTCATATTACAATTGTAAATATTTATTGATATGAAAGTAAATTGAATATTTTCTGATCTTTTTTTAAATAACCTAAGATTATTAAGAATTTTGTTTGATCAGATTCTATTTTTAGATTTTATCGATTAGGTATTGTATACCGCGTGTATATTATACATCAGGATGCCTAGCCAAGTTGCCAATCGCTAGCGCTTGCTAGCGCATCGTAGTTTTCCCTCTCTGTCACTCCTTCATATTAGTGCGACAAAGAGGGAAAACTACGATGCGCTAGCAAGCGCTAGCGATTGGCAACTTGGCTAAACACCCTGGTCTATCTGTTCACATGTATGATATAATATAGTATCTGATCATATGAATCGGAATGGGTAATAATTTTTACAAGTGTCATTAGGTAATGATCTCATTACCAAAGACGATAAAGCTAATTTTCACTAACCGGGACTAAACAACTATATAACCCAGTTCACCCAGGTTAAAAGTTTATATCATATGGAATTTGACAATCAATTGTTAAACGTTTACTTCATAAATCATCATCTTATTACCATATCAGCCGAAAGACGTCCACTGCTGAACATAGGCCTCCCTCAAAGATTGCCACAATGACCGGTCCTGCGCCACTCGCATCCAGCGTACTCCTGAGACCTTTACTGGCCAGCTTGTGGCCGGCCTACCCACGCTGTGCCTTCCACCTGCGAGGCCGCCGCATTGGCCATCGGTTCTACGTGCAATGTGCCCCGCCCACTGCCACAGTTTAGTGATTCGGAGAGCTATGGAGCTATACTTTGGCTCTGCTGCGGATCGTCTCATTACTAATACGACCTCGCAGAGAAACTCCCACCATAGCCCTCTCCATTGCCCTGTGGGTGACTTTAAGCTTTCTTATGAGGCCCAATCTAAGCGACAACGTTTCAGTACCGTATGTCATCACTCTTCTAAATCTTTGATCAGTGTGTGTTGCCACACTGATCAAATACTTTTGTCTTCAAGAACTGCGGAATATTGGACGAAAAGATGTGTCGTAGCTTCCCAAACGCTACGACACATCGAATCCGACAACCTAGTCGGATTCGATGATTGACCTCTTACTCAAAGTTGGACCTACTTAACTGGGTAGCTTGTCCTAGGTATATTATAGTGGTCTACACCTTCGAGTTTAGTCTCCGATTGTAACGGGAGTTTTTGTCTTATCCATGCTCATCCTAAGACAAACTCGCTCGAAGGCGCTACTGAGGTCAGCGAGCATCGTACTGAAATCTTCCAAGGTCTTAGCCAAGACTACCGTATCATCAGCGAATCGAAGGTGAGTCAGGTACTCGCTGTTTATGTTGATACTCACCTTTTCCAGTCCAGTCTTAAAGACATCTACCAGTGCAGCGGTAAACAGATTAGGGGAGATGACACCTCTTTGCCTGACTCCCCGCTGCAGTATAATATGCTTCAAGCTCTGGTCTTGGAGTCGGATTGACATAGTGGCGCTTTCGTACAAACACCTCAACATTTCAAAATAGCGGTAGTCTACTTAGTATCGTTAAAGAGACTGCAGTACGCCCAGAGTTTCGATCAAATCGAAGGCCTTGGGGGTTACCATGACGTACTTATGCGATTTTGTTTAGGTTCTGGGAAAGGGGCAGTGATACACGACTCATATAGCCTTGTCCCTTTCTCTCGACCTAAATTAAACCGCATTAGTACGTCATGGAAACCCCCCTTATCGTAGTCCACAAATGCTAAACGCTGAACAGAGGGGCAGGTTATACCTATTCCTCGGTCATCTGTATAACATTTACGAAACGCCAATTCGGAAACCGGCTTGTTCGGGAGGCTGGAAGTCATCAAGCCTGCGTGTAAGACGATTCGTAATGACTCTTGAAAACATCTTATAAATATGGCTCGGAAGTGAGATGGATCGGTAGTTCTTTAATAAGGCGTTGTCACCTTTTTTCAAGAACAGTACCACCACTCTTTTGTTCCATGCCTAAGGCGTTCTCCCTTCCGGAGTTGAACAACTTCTGAAGGGCCATAATGGGTTAGGGTTTACCACCTGGCTTCAGATGCTCAGCTATAATTCCGTCTTCCCCAGACGCCTTGTTATTTTTGAGCTGTTCAAGAGCCATTCTAATATCACATAGGCTGATGTCTCGGATATCCTCTATATAGTGCCGGGTCAGTCACTTACTTCATAAGAAATTTATCAATTATCAAATTCCGTGTGAAATAAACGTTTAACCCGGGGTGCTTGGTTAATCCAGGTTGATGCAATTTTCCCTAACAGACATTATGGAGTATTTTGTTTACGCAAAATCGCTAAATTCCTGCAGTAGAAACGAACTACTGTCAACAATAAGTCAAAGCAACGTCCCCTTTTTATTCGAGGTACGCGACAGGTGCATTTTTTTACAACTTATTTTTGTATGGAAAGTTCCAAAAAGTATATATTTTTAGAAACTACAATAAATATGCTATCTTGTAGTATTTTTTTTATTTTCATATATTTATTTGGTAATACTTATATAACGCAACAATCAAAATAAAAACGGTGATTATTTTACCTTTATACCAATAATTATTTTTTTTTTATATGAAAATCCTCATGTTTATTATCAAAAATGAATTCCCCGTGTCTGATTTATATGAAAATTATACCAAACAATGAATAGTAGGCCTAAATATAAGAAGAAAAATTTTAAACATAACCCTTCCGTTTGCACATTCACCCCCCTCCCCCCTCGTTCAGGAGGGGAATTGGTTTTCCCTCCACATCTAAAAATATTTATTTTTACACCCTCTAGCTCTGGTAAAAATTACAAAACTGTAACTCACAGCGCACAATTTTTTCCATTTGGACCTCTACTATATGAACTATGAGGTTTGATGGAGTTGAGGTTTTTAGTACTGGCATTTTTTACAAAATTATTTTAAATTTCCATATGAATAAAAATTTTATGTTTCGATTTAATGCATGTTGATCTTAAAATGTACTGCAAGTGTTACTTTAAAAGATGTGTCCTGCTGAGTTTCTCGCTGGTCCCAAAATTGGGACCATGACATAAGTTCTATTGCACTGACGTTCTAGGCGGCAACATGACATCGCAACTGGGTGTAAGCACGAGGTGTCCGGACTAGAGGTGTGCGCCACGCCGGCGCGGCGGCGCCGCGCCGCGGGACCCACGCCGCCGCCGCCGCCGAGGTTTTCAAAAACCCACGCCGCGACAAAAATTTTACGGAATAAAATCATTTAAATTACGCGCCACGCTAATCATATTGACATTAAACAACAATATGCTTGCGAATATCGACAAGCGGTTCCCTCTGACCCAAAAGATTGTATACGCAGCATTTCTGGATTGCAGATTTTCAGATTCCCAACTGTAATGCTTTTTTCAACACACTTGCTTGTAAGTCGTAACGTAGGTCTTGAACCGCTTTTAGGCTTATAATCCTAGGTATTACTAGCTGTGTGTTTTTTCATTATATTATATTCTTCGCATCGTCGATCCCACAGTGTCTAAAGACAAAAGTTTTCAATCAGTGCTTCCTACCCGTCATGCATGACGTACGGAGCCGAAACGTGGACACTGACGGTACGGCTGGTCCACAAGTTCAAAGTCGCTCAACGAGCTATGGAAAGGGCAAAGCTCGGCGTCTCTTTGCGGGATCGAATCAGAAATGAGGTTATCCGGCAGAGAACCAAAGTGATCGACTTAGCCCACCGTGTTAGCAAGCTGAAGTGGCAGTGGGCTGGCCTTATTATCCGTAGAAACGACTGGCTAAACGAGTTCTTGCAGATCGCGTCTCGGCAAGCGTAGTGTAGGACGCCCTCAGGCAAGGTGCAGCGACGATTTGCGCAGGATGGCTGGCAGGAGCTAGATGCGAGCAGCCAAAGATCGAAATCGGTGGCGTGAAATTGGGGAGGCCTATGTCCATCCAGCAGTAGACTGCGATAGGCTGCTGATGATGATGGATGTTTTTTCATTATTTACGTTAGGCC
>JALPQI010017591.1:0-14072 GCA_025490895.1 Thaumatotibia leucotreta | reverse complement strand
AATGAAACGTAGTAATTTTCTTTTAATGTTGATGAGAGTTTTCTCAATTAATGCTCTATTTTAGGAGATTCTACTGATACCTATCATAAAGTGTTACAAAGAAAGATTCTATGGAAAAATAGAGGAAAATCGAATATTAGCTTAGGCAGCTAAGTGTTTTTTGCAAATTCAACATAGTAATTTTCTTTCAATGTTGATGAGAGTGTTCTCAATTAATGCTCTATTTTAGCGGATTCTACTGATACCTATCATAAAGTGTTACAAAGAAAGATTCTATGGAAAAATAGAGGAAAATCTAATATTAGCATAGGCAGCTAAGTGTTTTTTGCAAATTCAACATAGTAATTTTCTTTCAATGTTGATGAGAGTTTTCTCAATTAATGCTCTATTTTAGGAGATTCTATTGATACCTATCATAAAGTGTTACAAAGAAAGATTCTATGGAAAAATAGAGGAAAATCTAATATTAGCATAGGCAGCTAAGTGTTTTTTGCAAATGAAACGTAGTAATTTTCTTTTAATGTTGATGAGAGTTTTCTCAATTAATGCTCTATTTTTGGAGATTCTACTGATACCTATCATAAAGTGTTACAAAGAAAGATTATATGGAAAAATAGAGGAAAATCTAATATTAGCATAGGCAGCTAAGTGGTTTTTGCAAATTAAACATAGTAATTTTCTTTCAATGTTGATGAGAGTTTTCTCAATTAATGCTCTATTTTAGCGGATTCTACTGATACCTATCATAAAGTGTTACAAAGAAAGATTCAATGGAAAATAGAGGAAAATCTAATATTAGCGTAGGCAGCTAAGTGTTTTTTGCAAATGAAACATAGTAATTTTCTTTCAATGTTGATGAGAGTTTTCTCAATTAATGCACTATTTTAGGGGATTCTACTGATACCTATCACAAAGTGTTACAAAGAAAGATTCTAAGGAAAAATAGAGGAAAATCTAATATTAGCATAGGCAGCTAAGTGTTTTTTGCAAATGAAACATAGTAATTTTCTTTCAATGTTGATGAGAGTTTTCTCAATTTATGCTTTATTTTAGGAGATTCTACTGATACCTATCATAAAGTGTTACAAAGAAAGATTCTAAGGAAAAATAGAGGAAAATCTAATATAAGCATAGGCAGCTAAGTGTTTTTTGCAAATTCAACATAGTAATTTTCTTTCAATGTTGATGAGAGTTTTCTCAATTAATGCTCTATTTTAGGGGATTCTACTGATACCTATCATAAAGTGTTACAAAGAAAGATTCTATGGAAAAATAGAGGAAAATCTAATATTAGCTTAGGCAGCTAAGTGTTTTTTGCAAATTCAACATAGTAATTTTCTTTCAATGTTGATGAGAATTTTCTCAATTAATGATCTATTTTAGGGGATTCTACTGATACCTATCATAAAGTGTTACAAAGAAAGATTCTATGGAAAAATAGAGGAAAATCTAATATTTCCATAGGCAGCTAAGTGTTTTTTGCAAATTCAACATAGTAATTTTCTTTCAATGTTGATGAGAGTTTTCTCAATTAATGCTCTTTTTTAGGAGATTCTACTGATACCTATCATAAAGTGTTACAAAGAAAGATTCTATGGAAAAATAGAGGAAAATCTAATATTAGCATAGGCAGCTAAGTGTTTTTTGCAAATGAAACGTAGTAATTTTCTTTTAATGTTGATGAGAGTTTTCTCAATTAATGCTCTATTTTAGGAGATTCTACTGATACCTATCATAAAGTGTTACAAAGAAAGATTCTATGGAAAAATAGAGGAAACTTAGATATTAGCATAGGCAGCTAAGCTAAGTGTTTTTTGCAAATGAAACATAGTAATTTTCTTTCAATGTTGATGAGAGTTTTTTTAATTAATGCTCTTTTTTAGGGGGTTCTACTGATACCTATCATAAAGTGTTACAAAGAAAGATTCTATGGAAAAGTAGAGGAAAATCTAACATTAGCATAGGCAGCTAAGTCTTTTTTGCTAATTTAACATAGTAATTTTCTTTCAATGTTGATGAGAGTTTCCTCAATTAATGCTCTATTTCAGAGGGATTTACTGATGCCTAACATAAAGTGTTACAAAGAAAGATTATATGGAAAAATAGAGGAAACTTAGATATTAGCATAGGCAGCTAAGTCTTTTTTGCAAATTAAACAAAGTAATTTTCTTTCAATGTTGATGAGAGTTTCCTCAATTAATGCTCTATTTCGGAGGGATTTACTGATGCCTAACAATAAGATAAAAAATGATGCCTAATAAAAATAGAGGAAACATAGATATTAGCTTAGGCATCTAAGTCTTTTTTGCATGTTAGACATAGTAATTTTCTTTCAATTTTAATGAGAGTTTTCTTAATTAAGGCTTATTTTAGGAGGTTCTTTCGATACTCAACATTAAGTGTTATAAAGAGAGATTCCATGGAAAAATAGAGGAAAACCTGAAATTAATTAATCTAAGCCAATTTGTGATTAGCTGCCTAGTTAATATTTGGTGTTTTTTTATGTTTGATGTAATATAGGTTATGGTAAACTGTAGAAAACTTCTTTATCTATCGGAAAAGCTTATATTTGACCTTGTAGTACCGTTTTGTACGCTTTTGTATGAAATCACCAATTATGACCACTGTACTTGGTCGGGTTACCAAAGGCTGCTAACCTTAGGCAGCTAACTTCACGCTGGTATGGAGAACCATCCGCCGAGATAGGTAGCCGTCTTCTTATACATACAAAATACAAAATACTTACCCTGAATTTTAACGAATCTGTTTTATTAAAACCAAAATGGTGTTTTGCTTCTGTTTTGTTAAATGGAGGTTTGAATCCATTCACCTCGTTGACACATGAGGTCAAATTATTTTCCATTTCCTCCGTAAAAGTACCTGAAATAAATCAAAGATGTACATATTTAGTAACTTTCACCAAAGTGATATTTCTTTGAGGTAGCTAAGCTTGAGTTTTATGAAAACAACAATTTTCACCGTGCACAGTCGACAATGCGTCGACGTGCACAGTTGACTCAACTCAATTCAGTTGTTATAAAGTCGAAAAGTGGTAAACCACATTTTTGGTTGACTATACCTATCTATGTTAAATGCCATAGTGGCATAGCAATGTCCTTGTTTGACTGCCGACATGAGAAAAGGAAAGAAATAACTTTAACTAAGGGATCATTTTATCTGGGGATTGAAAAATCAGTAAAATAAAAAACATAAAAGATGGGCGGACAAAGTCGCATCATGAGGATGAGGGTATTTTGGTTTAAAAAGGTAGTGTTGGCATAAGCAACTTATCAAAAGAATAATAATTAACACTTCTTATTCATTTGTTTCTGCGTACATTAAAGAGCAACAGTGGTTATTTTTGTACTGTCAGTATAAAAATCAAATCTACCATCTTTCGATTTTATTCCGAATAAATTAAGGTCTTAAAGTGGTACACTATATATTTGGCTGACGGTACATGCTTATATTTATTATAATAATATTAGTGATAGGTACTTACATTGTGTTCCGTTTATTGCATTAAATACTTCCAGCAATACGAGCGTTTCATTCGACGCCTCTTTAGCCTCCTCAGCCTCACTACATTCTTTCAAAGTATTTACGAAAGCATGGGAATCAAGCTCATATATTCCGGCAAAAAGGTTTAATTTTTGGCAAGACCTGAAAAAACGATATATTTCATTGAATTGGATTTAAGCCGACATCGGTAAACCCGCTACGTCCTATAGTGAGCGAATAAATGCTCCCACTTATAAAAATTGACTCAGTGCCTAGCAGATATTGTCATACTTTCTGCTTGGTAACAGTAGCACGCATACATAGAATTCATACCATTTTAGTCGTGATATTAAAGACCTAACCTTGACAGATGATGAAAATTGGGTTAATCTTGATGTCCAGTCGCTTTTCACTAGTTTACCTATACAAGACTGCATTGAAATAGCCAAGAGAAGGTTAAGTGAACAGGATACGAGTACTTAGCCAAGTTGCCAATCGCTAACGCTTAGTAGCGTATCGTAGTTTTCCCTCTCTGTCACTCATTCAAATTAGTGCGACAAAGACAGGTAGCTGCCTTTCGTTTACGATTGACGATTAAGCGTTAGCGATTGGCAACTTGTCTAAGCACCCAGAACATGTCAGAGAAATATACTGAACAAAACTCTTTTATTGCTATATTGCGAAATTTCTAAATATATCTACAGAGTAGAGAGTTCTATATCGTTAGGTAATAGCTGCAACTGGCTGGCAGCTGCCAGATGGATATTCGTAGTTTTTACTAAGTATTAGAGGAAGCAACGGAGCTATCTCATTCCTGCTAGTAACTCTGTCTCTACAACTTACATAACATACAGAGGTGCGTAGCACGCAGCCAAGTTTGCAATCGCTAACTTTCACCCCCTTAATTCATAAATATCTCCGAACTTAACAAGCCGCTAAGTATAGTTTGTCCCTTTCGATCTCATAGACAGACCGAAAGCACCCGAAAGGAAGAAACAATACCTACTTAGCGACTTGCTAAGTTAGGGGACGTTTATGAATAAGGGGGTCAGTAGCGTATCGTAGTACCTATTCTCTCTCTAACACTTTTTCTTATTACTGTGACAAAGACCTTTCGTTCACGATTGACGATTGAGTGTTAGCGATTGACATCTTGTTAAAACGCTCGTGAGAATTAACCGTTCCTGCTAATTCCTGGTAAGGGTACTCTTGCATATTATGCATATACCTAATTTATACATACTGGGCTGCCCACACATTTTTTCCTTCCTCGTTGATACGTTTCAAAAGCAATGAACCATTAAACTGTTATTTCCTTATTTTATGATCTAAATGTTGAAACTATCCACAAACATAATATTGACAATATTTGAAATAAGTGAAGGTATCTATCGTACTTTATCAGACAGAAACTTACTTATATGAACTATGAGAACCCAAATAATAAGAAGTCTTAATAAAATGAAAAATATTATTTTAACGATTTCAAAATCTCTTCTCGAGGTTCTCAATTCGAAGGAATTCGGCCATCTGGGAATATGGCTGGGGAATAAACATTTGGCCATAAATATTTATCCTTTCGATATTTGTATTTGTAAACAGACAGGGACAACAAAAAAATAAAATAATACAAGTAATTAATTGTAGACACGTTTTATGTGTCTAGCCTCAAATATTAGTGTATTGAGACGTTACTTATATTATATATATTATGTTTAAGACTATTTAAACGAAATAAATGAATTTCTATGTGTGTTGACATTCCAATAATACAAGGATATACCAATATTATACCTATACATATATGATGAGATTGATTAGTTTAAATAACATCTGACATTTTTGGTTAGTACTTACGTTAAATTGTTTTCTGTGGTTTCTGTGGTTGGCGTTGGACTCGTAGTCAATGCTACATAAAAACAAAAAACACATATATAAGTATTTATTGTATATTGAATACTTAATATGGATTCCTACATGTAATTCCGAGACGATTTCAACAATGTTAGACTTGAAATAGTTAATAAAAATTGTAGACACAAGATTCACAGTTTATTATAGTATCGGTATTGTAATTTAGTTAAGACCCATTAGGATACCAAATGGCCCAAAGTGGTAAAATAAGAAGAAACACTACTTAAATCCAGAAGTTTAATTAAAAGTCCATAATTATGGAGAAATTGATTTAAATATTAACCACAGCGTCCGAGAAGATAGACAAAGAGCCCTCCTTTGTAATAACACCCGTACAGTCGAAGACAAAATAAGGGGTATACAAAAACGTTCAAAAATATGTCCCAGTGCACTCTAATTCTGTGTAATAAGAACGTCGTAACATATTTATGAACGGATTCTTTCGATACTTATTTTTGCACTTGACTGTACAAAGGTATGGTCTCATACAAAAAAAAAAGAATTATACGGCAATGGCTACTTTATTTCGTGAACGTATAGTATATTACAATAGAAGTACTAGGGGTCAATCACATAAGATATATATTTAGACCCCAAACTATAGCTCTAAAAAGATAGGTTGGAAAATGCTTTTGAATCCATTTCGTCAATTTAAGCAATGTAGATTCTCGAAGCGAAAACTGTTTTTTCCCCTCACTAGCTCGTAAAGCGCTCGTTTATCCTTTAATACGAGCGGGTAAAAACGCTTTTTACACACTTGTGAATAAAGTAATTTGACATTTCTCTAATTCCTATAGCCCCCTACTGCCTAGTATAAGTGGATCTGTATGACCGTAGTAAACATGCGCAATCAGAGCTCACATGTTAAATTGGTCGTTTCTCATGTGACTTTGTAAGCCATTGGCAATATTTAAATTCCATAAGTAACTCTATTCTACGATACGTTTCGACATTGAGTTTTCAATAGTTTCTTAAAGTTAATTTACATTTGGATGAGATTTGTAATCATATTTCCTCGCGATAGTGAGGGGAAAAAAGTTGTATTACACTTGGCGGCAAAGTTTGTTCAACTCTCGTGCCTTGAGACCTTCGCAATGCTCAAGATTCCAGTTTTTGAACCACTCGCTACGCTCGTGGCTCAATTTTGGAATCTTTCGCTAGCTCAGGTCTCAATATTGGCACGACAGTTAAACAACAACTTTGCCCCCTTGTATAATAAATAACTATTATATCATCCATTGCGGTTGCGGTTGCAAACAAGCACACGGGCCAATCAAAAAGTCAGTCAGTATCCTTACTATGAGTTATCCGCGACTCAAATCGCTAGCATCTGCTTAATTTTCTATGCATCGCGCCACATATTGGTGCAAGCGATATGGACGACGCTAATATCTACGGTCCCGGCAAACTCAACGTAAGGTATACTACTGACTACTGATATTATGAGATGCCAAACAAAGCTTTAATTTATTAATTTACCACCTCGGACGTCAGTCGTTTTTTCTTTGGTATATGACATCCAATATTTATAATTTAATAATTAATTTTAAATTTGAATGCCATACAGAAAAAAAAGCCTACTTGCCGAGGTTGCTCAAGGTTTTATCTACGACGGGTCACGTAAAAAATAAAATCATAACTTTCTTTCATGAGTAATAATAAAAAAAAAACTTACCGGCGATAGCTATTCTAGCTACGCTAAGCACGCAAACAAGTGTATAAGAAGCACCAAACATCCTTCCACGAGCAGGCACGAACACTAAATGGCCACTTATCCAGCACTTATCCACAATATTTACCCATAATATTAATTTCCTCAAGTATACGCCGGGTTCAACTCCATGTATGGTGATATCGCGAGGGAAAAACTAACGCGTTAAACATAGGCTATGAGTTTGATGAGCTACATGACACACTATCCCCCTTATTCATAAACGTCTGCTAACTTAACAAGCCGCTAAGTATTGTATGTCCCTTTTGCTCTTATGGACACATTATTAAGACCGAAAGGGACAAACAATTATTAGCGGCTTGTTAAGTTAGCAGACGTTTATGAATAAGGGGGTAATCGTTTATTTGCTAGTAAAATAAAAACCGGCCAAGAGCATGACGGGCCATGCTCAGTGTAGGGTACCGTAGTTATTCAAAAACGGCTGGGCCGATTATGTTGGAAATAGTTTTTTTTTATATTCTATAAGCCAATTTTTTTCATATTTTTTGGACCTACGGGTCAAAAGTTAGGGGGGGCACATTTTTTTCTGCTGGAGCGATTATCTCCGAAAATATTGACTTTAGAAAAAACTTTTTTTTAAGACCCTTATTATTTTTAAGAGATCTATTCAATGATACCCCACACTACAGGATTACAGCAAATAAAAAAAATCATCCCCACTTCACCAGTTAGGGAGGTACCCGAAAAAAAAATCTAGTTTTTATTGTACCACTTTGTTGGCTTGATTAATATGTACAGGTACCTGTACCAAATTGCAGATTTCTAGTATTAATGGCCACTGAGCTATGCTGCGGACAGACGGACAGACGGACATGGCGAAACTATAAGGGTTCCGTTTTTGCTATTTTGTCTATGGAACCCTAAAAATATATCGATACCTCCTACGTATACTGGAGCAAGTGCAAAATCATCATTTTCCAGGAGAGCTGTTCAAAGGTACAAAGTTCTGTAACTAGCTCATACAATGAAATAATTTCGTGATATTTTCAAGAATTTTTAACAAATACATTTTAATACAATCTACATATTAACTTTTTTGAAATAATTAGTAGTTTTTGAAAAAATGGTAGTTACACCAGTATACGTGAAATTTACGAGTTCTTCTTTTTGATGAACTGAGACAACTACCGTATACGTAGTATACTATGACTCGATGAATACGGATATATTTTTAGTGCCTTTGATGTATATTTTGTATCATGCACCGTAAATATCTAAACAAACCGGAGTTGTTGCTCTGATGTTTTTTATTGGTTAGTTTTCGCCTAATTTGTCACTTGTACCAGTATACGCCTAAATTGATTAATCATGTACCAGTATACGTTGAAGCTTTTTTTGTATGTTATGGGTCTTGCAGGAAGTCTAAAAGTATATAATACAAAGAAAAATAAACGCTTAAAATAAAAAAAAATAAAACTGATTTACCATCTTTTTTAAATAAGTATATTTTTTATTATTCTTAGTGTCCTACCGGATTACTGGAAGAAAGTCTTGAAACAAACACATAGTTTTAATTTCAAGTAATCAAGACATGTCTTACAACATCAAAAGGCAATATATAACAATTGAAGCGATTTGGGCTCTAGTTTTCACTTACGATCAGGTGGAGTAGAGCCACTTTGTTGTGCCAACATAAAAAAAATGAAGAAATAACATCAACATAAATATTTCGGCGTTGCTTTTACAAAATAAATATATACACGAATTCGATACTATACTTCAATACTTCTTAGGTGCGTACAGTAAGACGTAATTCTACTTAGTAATGAATTTAAGACTCAAATTAAAAGAAGTATATATTGGAACTATTACGTAGGCTTCTTTTGTTTTAGTGTAAGTATGTCAAAATTCAATGTCTTTATAAGTAGCTGATATACTTTTTTACTGTCTGGGCTATGAGACTTAAAATTATAAACGACGTGTCATTCGTCCATCCAATACTGGTGGTAGGTTTGAGAAGACGATATTATTAAATACATTATATATGAATTAGAAAACAATTTAAATGATTACGAATATTATCCACTTATTATTCAACATGGACCAAAGGAAATATTGTAAGCTATGATTTCATTTAGTAATTATAATTCTTAATATCGGCTCGCAAATAATATGTATGCTTATGAGCAGCCGTCGGTATCTTCTTACCCCTTGACTTAGAGTTCCGATAAACATAGTTTGTCCCTTTCGGTCTTATCCGTACATATATAAGGCGGTTAGCAGGCAAGCGCTCTGTCTAAGCTTCTACATTGATGTACTTCTAATATATTGTTATTGAACACGGGACACTCGAAATACATAAGACGGTTATGAAAAAAAATATCGTGGGAAAATTAAAGAACGTCAGTTGTGTTGCTGTGTTATTACATATTTGAAAAACACACGACCTAATTGCTGGCCAGATTCGTATTCGTATTCGGCCTTGCTAATATTCAGCTATCTATATTAGCTTAGCTGGCAAGCAGTAATCTACTATTTTTTTATATTTAGTTAGGTAGGTAGGTTACGCATAATTCATTTAATTTAACATACAACTAATCAAATAACAACAATATTGCTAAATAACAAGCAATAGAGCCTACTTTTATGTGTAGATTTTAGAGTGTTGCTCGCGCATACTGGTATAACTTCCGCCCGCGGCGATAAGTGTACTGCGTATAGTGGTACAAGTCACTTAGCTCAGTATACGACGTTCGAACCAAAAAAAAGGTGTTAGTTATATCAGTATACACCACTTTATTTCAAAAACTAGCGGTAATTTCGCCACAAAATTTTTATAGCTTGTAGATATAAGTATTTTGAACCCAAATATGCAAAAAACGAAAATGGTAAAAATGTCACTTGCACCAGTATACGTAGGAGGTATCGATATGTACTTATACTAAAGATATAAGAAACTATTCCGCAAGTTGTTACGGTTTTATATACCTACGTAACATACAATCATAATTGTGTGTTATTTTATATTAATAATTAGACAAGAACAATAATGCTACTAACATATTTCTTCACGAGGTAGATACTTATTCGTGATGATGATGAAGAACTACAAAAAAAGAACAGTGATCCGGACCCAAAATTATTTTTCAATGTAGATCTGGTAGGTATAGGTATAGATAACTATATTAAGGAAAATATAAACCAGACAGTAAATCATTGTAATATGTATTGGTATCAGAGCAGATAGTACATTATAGTAGTCATATTACTGGGAAAATAACGAGTGCGAAAAGGGATTGATGCTGGAATTGACATAGGGTTCCCTGTTTCTCCAGGAACCGCATTCGGATCCATCGAGTTAAGATCATCCGTTTCAGGGGATACCGTCTCATGCGCAGTTTCCGTCGTTTCGGCTTCATCATATTCTCGCAGCATATTCTCATTATCCAAGAACATTACTCCAGTTCCCGTTTCCTGGTCTTCAACTTCATGTAACAGGTTCGTCCCGCTTGTCATTTCTTCTGCAAGAGCGCGGGCCTTGGGTGCATTAACTTTAGCGATCCGGGCGTAGCCAATGTTGTAAAATATCTTGTCCAGGAATCCGGTCCAATGGAATATGAAGATGAGGAGCCCAAACGCGAGTGCCGTCATTATACAATCACCCGATCCTCTGTTCACCGGACATATGCCACCACCAGATCCACATAACAAGCATTTTATCTTTGACGACACTAGAAAGACTAAACATATCGGCACGAGTGACAACATTTGAAGTAGAAACGATACGAAATTGTACACAGTTTGTAAAACCATCTTTATGAGATTTTCTGCCATTAGCATAACGGTCATGAATATACGGATTAATACCTGAAGCAGGCATATTATGCTTTGGATCATTGCGTTCAAAGCTCGACACATCTTGCTTGATTTTTGATATTGTTGGAAAAACTAAAATAAAAATAAAACACAGAGCGTAAAATTTGAGACTTGATATGTAAAAAAATATTCCAAATGTCATATGGATTTCACTTGAGCTATTCGCAATGTCAAACCGACATTTACAATAGTTTCAAAAGAAGTAGGTAGGTACTAAGAACTGTTAAACTTCATGCAGTAATGCGTGGTACCTGATGCTGAGAATCTTTTTATGGGTAATGTTTTGATTTCTCCCTCCCCACTCATGATATTTGATGAGATCCTGGACCTCCCTCTGCCTGTCCCCCTACACTGGTTGATACTACCTCAAGCACTTACGTGCATTTTACGTATACCTAATACCTACCGGATGTCTGTGTACTTATACGAAGACCACGACTACCGGGACAATCAATGTCCAGCTTACCTCGCCAGAGTCTGATAAATGAGACAAAGGATTTTGGTTTTTATAATGTAAACATTAAGTAGTCCCATTCCAATGGAAGCTCTGATAGTCTACGTGGTGTAATTTTGTATTAGTGGTGACACGGACACGCGCGACGAAAAATTCGCGGCGTTTACAAGGTTTGAAATGCGATCGGATTAAGTAGGTACTTCTTCCGATTACTTTTGTATGTATACTTTGTAATCTAAGAGTTCACATTCAAACGTAATTTACAGAAGTAATCAGATTACTTTTCGCCTAACTCTGCTCAGGTTATAATGTGGCCTTAAGGTAAGTGAACTAATGATTGAAGAATTTAAACTTTATGTTGAAGAATACAGGGTGACATTGGAGTCGTGATCCAAACTGTGAGAAACGTGTTAAGATGGTCTTCCTAAACAAAATTCTCTATGGGACCTATATGAACAAACATACTTTTTTTACGACTAGTAAAGTTCAAGTTCATTAATATGTATACATTTCTCCATACTAATCCTTTCCAAATGTGTTTACATAATTATGAAACGAGACTGGAAGTTATGAACACTTCCGCACCGTTCGGTATGAAATAAGGTTTTTTTTTCGCGATATTCATATTTGTTCCATGGGAAACCTTGTTGAGAATGACCATCTTAACACGTTTCTCACAGTTTGGATCACGACTCCGATGTCACCCAGTATAAACAATTGCTTTGGAATCGTCCGTCGTTTTTGACGTCCAATGAATTGATTAGTTCTGTTGGTAGACGTTGCTATTTATTAAAGAATAAAAAACATTTCATATAAATTGAAAATATTTAATTATTAGGAAACAGCACATGTTTCAAACATAGTTAATTTGATAAATAAATAAATCTTTACAATGAATAAATTCAATAAATCATAGTGACCTGAGTGCTCGACATCCAGCATTTTGATAAAAGCCTTAAAATGTGCGTGTGTGCTACGCTATGGTTGTCCAAATGGTTGGCAAATATTTGGCAAACATTTGGCAAACATAGCTTGAGGCCTAGAGCTTATAGGCCTGACGCATCATGAGGTCGAAGTAGCAGTCGTTGTCGATGGACACACTGATGCCGCTGTAGTAGTTCATGAACTCCTCCAGCGTTACCTGGAAACATGATAAAAAGTATTATAATTATTTTCTTTAAAAATGTTGTTCCCTACAATTAGCTTTTTGATTTAGAGGGAGAAAACTTGCAATGTTTTTGCCTTCTTCATACTACCTACGCCATTCGTTAGTTGAAAGTAAAAAAATATATAAACAAAGGTTAGTTGGAAGAGATTCCTTAAAGGGATAAGTTCGCCTTTGTATAATTTCACTGTAGGTATATGTTTTGTTTGTTATTTTTATGATTTGTGCAATAAAGTGTTTACTGCTGCTACCTACTACTACTACTTTTCGCTACAAAAGACTTAAAACAAAAGAGCTTCCAAAAAGAAACGGCTTTTATGTCAAACTTTTCTACGAGGGCCGCGATTATGGGATATGTGGACTTTCAAAATATTCTTAAATTTATACCCACCTTCCCATCAACGGTGCCTTCGCTCTCAAAGTTAGCTAGAAATTTGTTCATAATCACTTCTTCGGTCTCCTCTCCGCTCATGTACCTAAAATTTGAATACATGTCATTTATAACAGCTTTCCAAATTGATAATGTACGTACTGATGTTTAAGGATAATATCCGTACATGGCGTGAAGAACTTGAAAACTCGAGGTATTTTGCCCTAAAGGGAAAGGAATTAAATTTATGATAAATTTAAGTTCAAATTTCTTCTAGCTTTCAGTTAGCTTTCAAGTCATCAAGCTCTTCGCGCCATGTACGGATATATACAACAAGTAGGTAGCACGTTTATCCGAGAAGAGAAACACCAAGAAAATATTTTGTACAACAGTGATAAAAATATAAACAGGGATACTCTCTCCTATTTAATGCCAAAATCATCGATACTTAATCATTTTTAGCACCCGGAAATATTTCAAAGTCAAACGATCTTTATTCAAGTAGGCATAACAACAAGTTCTTTTGAATCATCAAAACATTATATACATTACCAAATTTATAAAATTAAAACTGCTTCCCGTTCTAACCGGTAAGAAATTCGGCTGGACTTATCTTTCAAATAATCATCATTCTGTTTTAGTGGTAAACTAGAATCATTATATTCATATCGTAAATATTACCTCGGGTTCGCATTGACAGAGTAAACTCCGCGAAGATCCTCTATGGCAATGACTCCATCGCCAGTTTTATCCAGCTTCTTGAAAGCCTGCTCGACTATAGCACGGCGGCTGTCAGACATCGGAGGCTGGAAAATATTATCATCATCAGTATAATCTTATCTTGGCTATACAATATGCAACCTGAGATCTACAGCAATTAATTCATGTCACCTTTGTTTTTTCTTTCACTCTGGTTATTCGAAAAATAACGCTTACTCTCAGATACTAGTGTCGAATTACTTGGAGTTTTGACATTACTATCTGAGGATAAGCGATATTCTAATAAAATAAAAACAATAACACCTTGTCAGAAAATGTTAGTGGTAGTTTGTTGTAGTGGCAATTGGCAATACAAATTACTTACGCGAATCTGTTTGATGAATTCATCGACACTGATAGA
>JALPQI010017590.1:0-29002 GCA_025490895.1 Thaumatotibia leucotreta | reverse complement strand
CTGTCTACACGATTTATAATTGCTCTATGGACTATAACTTCTTAATCGATCTTTGGCGTCCAAATGGTTAAACTTTGTATAGTATGTAAGGGTTTCACTTTTCAGGGAGACAAATCAGCGTGAAATGAAAAAACGTTAAATACAGTCACTTTAGTAACGACAGTTAAGTACAATATCTTGAGGAAACTCGATCGGAGTTTTTATATTATAATATGGCTTGTTTGTAAAATGAACACCAAAACTTTAGTGCTTAATTGTCGTTACAAAGTTGACTGAAATGAAGGTTTTTAACTTCACGCTAATTGGGTGACCCAAAAAGTGAAAATGCCCGTAAGCTATATCGAGGGTTGCCTGGTAAAACCCTAAGTCGAGATAAATATTCATCGAAATGACAACCTCACGTAAGTGCCATATAGTTCGTATTTTAAAAACCGGTTAGCTCGACTTATCGGGTTTCATCCAGACAACCCTCAATATGAATGTCATTATCATTTACAATCTCACTAAAAAGATCCACTGATGCCAGATGTAAATAGTATTGAAATAAAAACTAACATCGTTGGGGAAATGGAAATATTTCATTAGACTGACGCGAATACAACAGATCGTACAAGTCTAACACTATCCCGTCTAAGATAGAGGAAGTTTAAATTAGTAAAAATGAACATTTCTATAACGGCAAGCTAATTCATCATATAACTAGAATGTAAAATAAACGAAGTTTGTCAGCATTGATTAAAAATTTTAACGTGTAAATACATAGGATATCAAAAATGAAGACGATTTAAATAAATAGACTTTGCCTTCACACACAAACGTGTGAAAGTTCGTTCAAGTTACTTATAGGTGAATCATTGTTGATATACAATTGTATTTAAGAGAATCAGTCGGAATACAGTACTTACAGCTAATTTAAACTTATTTTATTAACCAATAATTCTTAATACGGTCTCTGGCGATCTCTGCCCCTGTAACAATGAAAATATAATTTTAAATTGTATAATCATTAATAAATACAAGAAAACGTTTATATCGGTGTTAATAACGGTCAATAAAAACAGACAAATAAAACGGTAATCGCTCCTGTTACTAAAAAGTAATCTATTAAAATGTTTACTTTGTAGTAACTACAAACCTAAAACGGCGTTTTGTAAAAACGGAATAGTATCAGGCAACATTCCAAATACAATGAGAATAATGTTGCTATAGGCATGATAAATAAATTTAAAGAATATAGGAAGCAGTTCCTTACCCTCCGTCTCCTCGCATAGCACCGCCACTATTGTTGCGGTCGCCTCCGCCGCCGTAGCTGCGCCTGTCGCCGCCGCGATCGCCACCGCGGTCGCCGCCTCGGTCGCCGCCGCGGTCGCTCCCTCGGTCGCCGCCGCGGCCGCCCCAGCTGCCGCCTCGGCCGCCGCCGCCCCCTCGGCCGCCGCGGCCGGGCGGACCGCCGCCGCCGCGACCGCCGCCTCCGGGCGGGCCGCCGGCCCCGCCGCCGCCGCCGGGTTTCTCTTCGTTGCACCTGTTGCAAGCTTTACGCCATGAGAAGTTGGTGTTTCCGCAGCTCGGGTTCGGGCACCGCCAGTCGCCCTCTCGGTTGCCGGAGGGCGGGCCGCCGCCGCCGCCGCCACCGCCGCCGCCGCCCCGGGGTCCGCCGCCGCGACCGCCGCCGCCGCCGCCCCTGCCGCCGCGGAAACCGCCACCGCCACCACCTCGTCCTCCTCCCCAGGTGTTTTGTCTTTGCGCGAGGGAGACTTTAATGACGACTCCGTTGAAATCTTTATTGTTGAACCATTCGATGGCGGAAGAGGCCGCATTGGAGTCCTCGTAAGTCACGGTAGCCTCGCCTTTAGGCTGGCCGGTCGCCTTATCTTTGTACATCCAGACCTTGGGTCTTTGAGTCTTCTTGTCGGTCTGTAAAGTAATTATTAATTGATGTATGTGGCCGTGAGTGGTAAATCGAACTCGATTAACCCTTCGTCTGTGGTTGCTAAGGATGGATCAGTACAATGGATTTTTAATTCAAATTATGAATTGATTAGAGTTCAATATCTATTGTACGGATCCTTATCAAACACAGACGAAAAAGGTTAAGGGTCATTTGCAGAAAAAGTGTACAAGTATGTAAATTGAGATTACTCATTTTATTTACTGGGAGTAAATAAAATGAGTAATCTCAATTTACATACTTAAAATTTACTTAAATTTTATTTACTGGGAGTAAATAAAATTAGTAATCTCAATTTACATACTTGTACTACTAAATGTATGCAAATGACCCTCAAATCAATGGCCGTGGGTTCGAACAAAATCGTGATGTATGAATGAATTTCAATGAATCTGAATGTATAGAATATCATTAAACAGTACCATTATTGTTAATATGCGACAATGAAGTAGTCTCGAATTTGGAAAGGTAGATTTAGAGTTCAAAACAGCAAAAAGCTAATTATAACTCTAAAAGAAGCAAACTTAAATGAGTTGTATGATTTTAATGGTAATAAAAAAATGGTCCAGAAAAAACGGAAATATCTATTGATGTAAATTACCTTAATAATGCCAATTGATCCAAAGTGGCGGCACAATTCATCTTCACTTGTAGTGGGATCCATCCCCTGAATGAAAATAGTATCTTCTTGAGTCACCATGTCACCCCCACCCCCTCCTCCCCGATCTCCAAAGCCACCGCCGCCACCTATAAGAAATATCTGGTTAATTTTTTAAACATTCGTTAATCCAATTTCATTATTAAATTTTACTTTTACATGCTGATCATAATTACTTTGTTGTCGGTTCGAAACTAGTGCTGTAGATAACATTGATTGTAGTAAATTAATATTTTTATTCTTTTATTTGTTTCAACAATTATTTTTGATAACCTTTTAAATTTGTTTAAGTAGTTATGATCATATTTGTATTATATTTGTCTATACATATCTCGTTTTACTCAATTATTGCCGAAACATTTGTCATATATTATGTAAGCATTGTTCAAATGCACAGTAACCAAATTTTTGGATCGAGATAAGTCAAGATCGCTTTCCGGCTAGCAGTTGTCGAAGAATACTAATTCTATGCAACATGCATTATAATGTAATCTTAGAGTACATATCCTCTGCTTGCCTTCAAATTAATACCTGTTACAAGTACTGTAAATATACCGCGATCTACCTGAAGAAGTCTAGCATAGGTTGTGGCCTAGTCAAATAACACATATTAGAAGGAGAAATTATCCGACGCTTAAATATTTCCGGTACCTGAGAATACGAGCCCCGATGCATATGTTCTCGTCCAGTTAGACAGTTTTTCGAGATTATCCCGTTCATCCGGGGAAAAGGTTTAGAGACAAAACCTTCACTATTCAATAGTAGTACTAAAATAGTTTCTTTGAGTATAAAATATTTGGACTTGATAAATCAGAATTAAAAAAAAAAAACTATTTTACCAGAGGTATTTTTTTTAATTTTTTCCACAATTTTTATTTTTTTAAATAATCAATGAATTAATACTAAAGACGACATGCGGGATGCGGCCAATGGTGCGTTACTTAAAGCAGTGTACTTGTCACTCGCTCAATCGATTTTAAATTATTGCATACTTGTATGGGGAGGCTGTGCTAAAACTACCCTTATAGTGCTGGAGAGGGCTCAAAGAGCTATTCTCAAGGTTTTACTGGGAAAGCCTCGAAGATTTTGTACCGCTGATCTTTTCAAAGAAGCACAGGTCTTGAGCGTACGGCGATTGTACTTGTTGCGTCTCACCACCTATGTGCACCGTAGAGTCTGGAATTCGCCTGATCATAGCTCATTACTACTAAGAAGAGTCTACAAGATCCCTACGGTTCGTGTGAATTCAGCTTTTGCAAAGAGATTTTGTGCATTTCTTTTTCCGCTTGTGTATAACAGAATGGTCAAGATTTGTGACATAAAAGACTGCAACTCATCCCAGGCTAAGCGTAGTATATTTTCGAATATTGTTCTTTGGAGTTACAGTGAATCGGAAGACATTCTGCGCTTAACCCATTCAATGCCGAAGACGCGAATTCGCGTCCTATGTATGCGTAAACGTGATGCCGAGGACGCAAATTCGCGTCCTCGAGTTATTTCTTTTTTTTTGCTAGAAATCAACTGTACTTAAAAGCTGATACCAAAATGTTATTTTATTTATGGAGGATAATATTATACCGTCGCTGGTTTCTGGATTCAATGCATTTGTAATTTTCATAATTCTTATCTCGGATGCCGAAGACGCGAATTCGCGTCCTGTGTATGCGTAAACAAGATGCCGAGGACGCGAATTAGCGTCCTTCAAGTGTGAAATAACCTAATGCCGCAGACGCGAATTCGCGTCCTTTAAGTGTGATAATATAACCTAATGCCGCGGACGCGAATTCGCGTCCATTGAAATGTTAACGTGATGCCGTGGACGCGAATTCGCGTCGTCGCGTAGAAGGCGGCGGCGCTGCGTGATAATTAAAAATATGGGGCGTCAGCAATGAATGGGTTAAAAGCTGATACCAAAATGTTATTTTATTTATGGAGGATAATATTATACCGTCGCTGGTTTCTGGATTCAATGCATTTGTAATTTTCATAATTCTTATCTCGGATGCCGAAGATGCGAATTCGCGTCCTGTGTATGCGTAAACAAGATGCCGAGGACGCGAATTAGCGTCCTTCAAGTGTGAAATAACCTAATGCCGCAGACGCGAATTCGCGTCCTTGAAGTTTGATAATATAACCTAATGCCGCGGACGCGAATTCGCGTCCATTGAAATGTTAACGTGATGCCGTGGACGCGAATTCGCGTCGTCGCGTAGAAGGCGGAGGCGCTGCGTGATAATTAAAAATATGGGGCGTCAGCAATGAATGGGTTAAACTAAAATATATATAACAGTAGCGGACGACAGCTTTGCCTATGCTGTCGTCCGATCCCAAGAGATTTGTTTATTCCTCGCAGGGCTACTCTTTATTGGATTTTTGCCATCTTTAGTCATTTACACATTATTGCTCGCACACTATCTTCACCCACACACACACACACACACACATATATACACTACTTACACATCACGTACACAAACCCATCATTTAAATGTTCATTCTGTTAGTTACTATACCAATAGTTTAATTTTTAACCTAACATTATATTAGATATATTAAAATGTTCAAAACCTGTTAGTTCACTTGCGCTTCGCATTATTTTTGGAAATTCTGTTTGATCTGGCCCCCACGATACAGGCCTTGCCTAGTGTGGGGATCACTGTAACACTTATCAGTATGCAATGTATTTTTTGGCTAATAAACATATTTTGATTTGATTTGATTTGACATGGTACACCTGATGCACTGCGAATTTTGCGTCAAGCTTATAAGCGCGGAATTACGGTGGTGAACGAAAATATGTATAATTTTCCCCTCACTAGCTCGTAAAGCGCTCGTTTATCGTTTAATACGAGCGGGTAAAAACGCTTTTTACACACTTGTGAATAAAGTAATTTGACATTGCTCTAATTCCTATAGCCCCCTACTGCCTAGTATAAGTGGATCTGTATGACGTAGTAAACATGCGCAATCGGAGCTCACATGTTAAATTGGTCGTTCTCATGGGTGACTTTGTAAGCCATTGGCTATATTTAAGTTCCAGAAGTAACTCTATTCTACGATACGTTTCGACATTGAATTTTAAATGGTTTCTTTAAGTTAATTTACATTTGGATGAGATTTGTAATCATATTTCCTCGCGATAGTGAGGGGAAAAAAGTTGTATTACACTTGGCGGCAAAGTTTGTTCAACTCTTGTAGGTATAATAAATAACTATTAGACACTGGTTTGTTAAAATCGATTTATTAAACAACAAAAGCGTACTTCAGATTGTTGTGTCTCTTGAAATGTAGTACATTAACCATAACTAACGTTCATACTATTTATCATTAGCATAATGTGATCATTTTTAAAATATTCAAAAATTTGTAAAATTTGTTTCGAACTAGACGAACTCCACTGCATCGGGGCTCGTAGATTAGACCTGACGATCTAAATAATAGACTGGATGTAATTTTACCGAAGACAAAATGTACTATTTAGAATGTCATCAGTTGCAGACACTAAGCAACTGTTACGAATATCAACAGGTTACAGGTTTACACTAAGTATAATGACCATATTTATATAACAGCCCTTCTTACTTCATTGATTTTTCAGATCAGAGCACTTGCTGCTCTACGTTATGCGTTTTGTGAATGTATCCTATTTCCTGCAATCTGGTGGTGTACTGTACACCTAATTTTTGTGTAATGTCTGCGACAAGACCTCAACACCTTTGCCGATAATGACTGTAACTCTAGAGGACAGTTTAGTTTTTTCAAGTATTAATTAAACCTTTCGTGATATTAAAAATACGGACACCTCATCCATATTTATGCAACCGTTATCGATTTAAACAATATCCCAATGTGTTAAACGCAGCACGAGCGTCGAGAGGACAGTCAAACCAACTGGAACCATAGACCACTCGAGAACTATGACAGAAATGTTATCAAAGCATATCCTTTATTTTCATAATAGGACTAATACGTTGATTTATGACGTTATAAATATAAATAACAAGTTATACTACACATACATACTTATTACCTCGCAAGTGTTAACATCTTCTAAATAGTCTGATATGTATAATATATCCCGTATTTCTTACAATCTGAACCCGTTTGATGACGGATTCAGATTGTAAGAAATCCCTTTCTACTTCTTACGTTGACACGGTTCTAGAGTGGCTTAGGGTTCCATTTGGTTGATGACGACAGACGACGATTGAATTACATTTTTTTTTACGGCGGTGATACAAAATTATACGCGCATGTGTGTGGAAACCAGTAGATGCAGATAAATTATCACCCATTTGTATACACCATTGCTTTTCTTGAATTTTTAACCACCTAAATTTTTGACCATGTAAGTAATATACTAAGTTATAAATAAACCTCGAATCAGCAACTTCGTTAATCACTGCGTCCCGGGCGATACCTAACCAATTAGTGGCTACGGGGTATCATCAACCCACACAGATGCCTACTAGTGCCACAACAACCACGAAAGATTTTTCCATTCCACTCCAGAAAATTATACATAGACTTTTTATATGAGACAGTGAGCAGAACAAGATAGAATAACTGCAGTTAGTCTGATCGGCGTAGGTTTACAAACCCCTGTATTATTAGTTTATTTTATCCCGCATTATTGACCTTAGGGTCGATTTGACTAAACTTTTATTTGAAGAATAACGCTTACTCTCTCGGCTGTGCTCTCGGATAGTAATGTAGCAACTACATAATAGTAATTTGACACTAGTATCCAAGAGTTAAGCATTATCCTTCGAATAAAAGTTTGGTAAAACACAGCCTTAGTCAGTTGAGTTATTCTCTCCTTAATTTCGCAATAGAGATTAAGAAAAATCAAGGAGCCCTAAATGGAGAACACATCTTCTACTGACATAATACTTGTCTTCAATAACCTGAAGGAGATTCGCTATCCAGAGTTTTAAGCTTTTTCAGATAAAATTTATAAAAAAATACTTTATCTGTGTTTGGGTGACTTTGTTCCTCAACCCCCACCAGTGTAAGTAGCAAAATGTACACTGCACGCAAAACGTAACAAAAGATAAATTGAACAATACGCATATTGTGCACAAGTGAAACGTACAAAAGCAAAATGTACAAATCGCAAATTGTGAAATACTAGCAAAACGTACAATATGCAAAATGCAAATCGGTTTACACGCAAAATGTGCAGTTAGATACACAAATTAATCCAGACACGCGACAGCGTGTCAAGCCAAGTTGATCTGTTTTATTGTAACAATATAACAATTGAACTTGACTTGACATTTTTATCAGGTATGGTTCCTAGCAGTTATGAACCACCAACCAAAAATCGAAGACGCCATGACGTAGTATTCGACCGGAGATACAAATCGATTTTAATAAAGCTTGTCAACAACCAAATAACCATTGACCATTAGCAGCGTAATATATTATAGTTTGATTTTGTTTAAAGCAAGAAGTAATCTGTATTGTTATGATTTTGTTGTAAGCAAAATAAAGTTTATTATTTAGTTGAACTATTTAAGTTTAATTAATAATATTGTACTTGTAAACAAATAAAAATACCTTAAACTGGTTTTTCGCGAGAGTCCGAGAGTCAACTGCAAGTATAAGTTCGGGAAATATTATTTGACCGACTGTTATCTTACTTTATACGACCTTTTGTTTTGTGTTAACACTTACTAGACAATCAGCAGTCTAGCGCTTTTCTATTATTAATGATGCAAAACAAAAGGTCGTAAGTAAGATAAGAGTCTGTCAAATAATATTTCCAGAACTATACCTAACCATACCTGATAAAAGTGTCAAGTCAAGTTTTATTTTTAAGTTGAACTTGGCTTGACACGCCTGTAGCGTGTCTGAATTTGTGTAGGTATCTACTGCACATTTGGCGTGTAAACCGATTTGCATGTTGCACATTTTGCGTATTGTACGTATTGCTAGTATTTCACAATTTGCGATTTGTACGTTTTGCTGTAAATTTACTTTTTGCACGTTTCGATTGTGCACAATATGCGTGTTGTACATTTTGCGTATTGTTCAATTTGTCGTTTGTTACGTTTTGCGTGCAGTGTACATTTTGCGCCGAAGAGACAGCTCTATGTGACGATCCTTAGGCTTCATTTAATATCTACCTCAACAGATTGATAAGTTATTTGCCCAGAAAGTACTTTGGTCAAATAACCAATATAGGTCACACTCCAAAAAAAATATTTTGCCCACAGAATAGCGAAATTTAGACTCGGATTAAAACTAGTAAATGTATACTCATTTTATAGCACATTCAAACCATAGGGCTGCCAAAACAATATACAGAGTTTTCGTTATTTTTGCGGCCATAATTTTAGGGAGTTATAACCATGATAGTTTTTTAGGTCTAATAGTAGGTGAGACTTGATGCACTGTTTTCTTTTCATTTTAATCACATATGAAATTCATTTTAATCAGGGAGTAGTCGCGAAAGAAAATTTTTCTTCATCATGAGCACAATCCGCCTGAAACTAGGACACTATAACAATAACTCTGCATATTCTACACGTTTGCGATAAATCCTGACGTCACGCCAAACCTGACACTTAACAAGACTGCTGACAGAGCTCCAATTTAGTGAAACCCATTATTACACAAATATTTGTAAATTCACCTCTTTAACGTTTTCTCGAGTTAAGTTGCATTTTACCAAATATACATGTATACCACACAGCATAAAACTTGGCACAACATACTTGAATAATCGGGTTCAGCTGAGGAGTGTGGACCAACATTCTCTATTCCATTTCAAACTTTACCGATTCTCATATTAAGAATATTTTCTATTATATTTTGAATAAAAAGGATTTCATATTTGGCGCCGATATGCCTACAAATGTTCAACTCTACGCATGACCTTAGTTACCCAACGCACACTGCACGTAACACCATATTACCAGAATCTTCTTTGATCCATGTACCATGAATGTAACAACGTTTTTTTAATGTACGCTCAGAGATTAAAATTATAATATTTACCTGTGACCTAAATAATAAAATACTAACTGAAGCAGTAATTTGTCAACAGCCAAGTTGTGATTATACACCAGTAAACAATCGTAGAATAATTTGGCAGCCCTTATGTAATTACATATTAAAAATATGACAACAGCACCACTCGCATTGCGAGGAGCTTTACCTTTATTAAAACCACCCCCCCTGCCGCCGCCACTAAAACAACAAGAAGATCGTTTAGTACACTTGGGCTGGCGGGTCGGGGACACTCAGAACGGGCCACGCTGGTTCACCTAGGTTCACCTTAACCAGTGACCTTACTCTGGATCCTTTTCTTTACCATAATGTTTAAACCTTGATACCTTGAAAATCTTGGAACAACATTTGTTGACAGTTATTATAAACAATTATTACATCATTTTTCAAACATGCATGTCAGACATGATGACAATACGAAATAATGTATACAATAGAATTAGTTATAATCAGTAGAGTCCCCATTTAAAAAAAAATATATTAACAATATATGTAAAGATATGTCCAGGTTGGAAAAGCAGTAAGGTGGTATTAAGTAATTTCTAGACCCAATTATTAAAATCTCCTGCTGCCCTCTTCCTTCTAATTTCTTGGTATGCTGGTTTCCAAATAGATACAGGCACTGCAGACTGCAGCATAGGAAGCATGTACTGTCAAAACAGCAAATTTGTTGTTTAAACCTCCAGACTGCAGAACAGCAAAATATTCTGGTGAATTTTGGTGATGCCACACTTACATGATTAAAGGTATAATACCACTTTACTGCTCATTCAGTTTCGACAGATTCACCTTCGGCATACGAGGTGGGGTATACCAAACCCCAAATGTATGGAAACATATATAGACATTTTTCACCTCTTATGCGGAGGGTTAAGCATGTTATCTTGATAAAGCAAACAGTGTTTGTGTCGATTTAGACAAAATACAAATAGTCTAAATCTCCGTAAACTATGTGTAAACTTATTTATTGATTTAAAGTGCAGTGAAAATAGAGTAATAATTAACTATTTTTTGGTGTTCCATTAACCATTCAGCCATATTAACCTTTAGTATGCGTTACCGTCAGCAGTTCAATCAAAATTTGACTTTGACTGCAATTGCGTAAAGTCAAATTGTAATGGAACTACTAAGCATACTAGAGGGTTAATTCTCATAAACTAGGTATTGCATAATTTCATCTCTAAGTCATCTTTTTTTTCCCTTGTACTTAGAATTGATCCCACCATTTTCATGACAATGATATTAATTTGATGTCACACTGCAGAATGGATCATTTTAAATATAAATTATATTGTTACTGTTAATCATTAGTCATCAATCATTCAATTGTATACAATTATTTGCTTAAATTCTAATTACATAGTTTAATTTTACTAACTGAATCCTAGATGCTTTCATTATTATTTATGATGCTTTACTTAGGTAAATAATTTATTGTGTGTAGAAAAATAAACATACTTGATGTGTAAAATAATGTAACTACAGTAGGGCCTTGATAATCCGTACATAAGCTAATCCGAACGTCGCTGTAATCCGAACTGCCGAGTGACCCCTTCCTCTTCCGCTGTGGGGTCTTACCCCAGTTTTTATCTATAGATTGTAATTAGTTTATCAAGTACGTTGTGTTTTGTCTTACTGTGTGCCAATGCCAAGTGGTTTGTGAGGTTATTTCCAATTTCTTGGCAAACAACGAAGAGGAGAATTTTACAGAACCCATAACTGATGATGATATTATACCCCTTACGCAAGAGACTGAAGAATCTGGATCTGACGAGTATTTTTTGATGATTCTTCGGATATTCATATCAAGAAAAATTCCTCACTCTCAGGCTATATCAGCATTAACTACTTGTTTGGATTGGGCTGACGAAAATGACCTGTCGTTGCCTAAAAAAATGATTCTGCGTAATTTAAGGGACAAGGCCTTTGCTCTGTCAATTAACAGAACCTGGCACACTACATTGGATGAATTCTTAAAACATTTGATTTATTCGTGGTTATTATGTATTAGAGTACTCTTGTTGTTTGATTTCCTTGTTTTTGTTTTGTTAGAAGTGTCAATAAATATGTTTTGTTTTTTTCGGAATTACAAGGTTTTTATTTATACCATACTATAATCCGAACGCTCTACTAATCCGAACAAGGGGTATTTTTTTTGTTTTCGGATTATCGAGGCCCTACTGTATTTTTAACTATTTTCAGTTACCTGAGTGAGGAGAAAAGTTTCGTGTTATTGCAAAGATATTTACTTCTCGTATGTTAAAACGCTCAGGATTATATTTTAGATAGAATTAGATTAGATATTTTTTCAACTATAGAATCCCTTCGCTTGCTTGCGTTTAAATTTTATACTCGTGGATAAAATACAACTTTGCACCCTTGTATAACAAATACCTACTATGACATAGGAGTGTATTTATTTTTCTAAATATTATTGGATCATAAATCCATAAATGCTATTGAAAAGTGTCTGTTGATATTTGAATAAAGAAATTATTAGTCTTTGAAATAATTTAACTTGATTTAACAATGAACAACATAACTAACAAATTAAAACAATAACAATGTAACTATTTAAGATCCAGTATATGGACACATATCATGAACAACATAGCATAACAAGACTACTAAAACTACCTTGTTGTAATTTGAGTTTTAACTTCGCAGCATAACAAGACTACTAACTACCTTGTTGTAATTTGAGTTTTAACAATGAAGCACTAGAAGGGTTTTCTCGAAAACGTATGCCATTAGTTGGCGCCACTTAGCCGTAAGGTCCCGCTAAGAAACACAATATCTATCTCCAAAGTAAAAACTAACTAGAAGGTATTTTTATTTTTTAATATAATTTTATTAACTCATACAAAACATTTAAACACGAAACTATAGGCGCTCTGAGAATTTAGACAAGTTTTTGGACCTGACACCTCAGTGCCGCCGCCCTGGTGAATTTCATTTCAGAAAATCCTCATTCTCATTGATGGAGCATATTATTTTGGATTACAGCTTTATTCATGATAAGCAACAATATATGCAGCATGTCAAATTGATGTCATCAGCATGAAAATTACAGGTCTTGGTCAAAAGTTAAAAAGCACTCCATAATAATAAAATACAACTTTCAAAGATAAAGTAATAAATTTCATTACACAACCTTAATTCAATTAATGAAATGGGGATTCTGCTGACTAACTACATTTCTAATTAATACAACAAGTATAAATAAGCAGACAAAACATTCAGCTAAATATTCTTCTTCATAACCAAAATTTCACTCTGAACCCACTATTAGTATTAAAATTGCGATACCCATACTTTTGTACCTTAGTAACCATTATAACCTTGATGACTTCATTACCATTAAGTTCATAATAATTGTAACATCCCTAAACATTACCCTAAGTAATTATGTAGTAGATTAGAACCTTTACATTAAACCAAAAATCAGTTCTTAACTTTTTAATCACACCCTTTGAGCTGGACAAAAACTAATTACTCTTTGTATAGTCAATAAACTAATAGGAGAACAAAATTGCTTACCCATATCCTCCATCTCTACTCCCACCATCCCGATTGTAGCTTGATCGGTCACCACCTCCATAACCTCCACGGTCGCCGCCTGAATATCCGCTTCCACCGCGGTCGCCGCCTCCATAGCCCCCAGAGCTGCCGCGGTCACTGCCATAGCCACTACCGCCGCGTTCTCCGCCGCTCACATTGTATCCCCCGCCATTATTGCGGTCATATCCAGCACCATTGCCGCCTCCGCTACCTCCGTAGCTAGAGTTATAACTTTGGCCATAGTTATTGCCTCCTGCTTGACTGCCGCCATAGTTATTGCCACCTGAAGTAAAAAAGACATGCATGTCATGGCAGTAACAATATACTTAATTTAACTTTACAACGCAGTTTGGCCGGCAACGAAGTTAGACATCTATGGTATTTGGACAAATACGTGACTCGTTTGAATTTTTGTTAATTAAAGGAATAAATACAGAAAGATTAAAAATATGCGGCCGTCTGCCGGGTGTAGGTTTACGGATATAGCCGCGTGTTCTAGGCGAATTGTTAATTCTAACCTGCGGCTTGCTGTCCCCAATCTTGACTTGGATTCTGGGCAGCATAACTGCCTTGGTTGTATCCTCCCTGCTGTCCGGCGCCATAACTATTGTCACCTGAAGACAAATTTGGTGGAGGTACAGAATATTGAGCGGAATATCCGCCACCGCTGTAATCGCCAGAGGCGTAATCTAAAAGAAAACATGGACGTTTGTAAAAAAACTAAAATTTTGCGTGTGCTTAAATAGAAAAGTAAAAAGTACTTACGGTCGCCCATTTTCAGGGATAAATGGAACAGGAACTAGTGTTTAATTTCACTAAGACGCGTTTCGGCACGCATCTACTTTCCCGTTGACTATGAAAAGATGGAGGAAAGCTGGCTAGGCAAGCATGCGCGTTGCGCAGTCAGCGTCAATACTGCCAACTTACCAAATCACAAATTTAAAAGGCGGGATAGAACGGAACAATAGCAGCGTGGCAGTAGTGAAACCACAGATAGGCATTTATTTCTTTTTGCGACTAAAGGGTGCATTACACAGTAGGCGACAATCTATTGGATGTTTTAACCAAGTAACATCCAGCCTTGATCTAACCGCCAAATTTAATTTGACCTTGACACGTCCTTGGTTAGCAGGGGCCGCGATCGGGTTCCATTGGGTTCCATGGTCAAGTTATAAACGCGAAAATTTGCGATGGATTTACTGCCCTAGTTGCCTACTGAAAAATAATTCTATTAATTGTTTCGTGAAAAATGTTTTCAATCATATTTTCATATTAGAAAGCCCTAAGATAACCTTCGTGTAAGATGTCCCAAGATATTTATTTATTTATTATCTATGTACAATGTCTAATTTTATATACAGGGTGGTCCAAACCTTGACGTCAAAAATTTTTTTTTAGGTTCCCTACGTCATGGGCTATCAGAATATACCCCATGTATGTTAGCCGATTTTTTGTAGTTTTCGAGTTATGAATTTTTGAAAAAAATTTTTTTGAGAAATTCTCGAATGTAGAAATTTATTGATAAAAAAAAATTTGGGTTTTTAAATATTTTCTTTTTGTAAAAGTATTACTACAAATTAAACATTTACTGACAAAAAATTTAGCGTCCTCACTTTGATACAAGTAGGATAAAAAATACCAAATTCAAAATTTTACGTTAAAAATGCATCAAAATAGCATTAACGTACGTATATAAAATAATATAAAACATATCCCAAGGATTTTTGGTAATGTAAAGACTGCCCTAGACCTTAAACTTTCGTAAAAGCACAAAAAAAGTGATACTTAATAATGAGGATTTTTCGGAGTAGTCGGTCAAATAAACTTAAAAAAAATTAAAATTTTAAAGTAGTAAAAAATTACTTGAATAACTGCACAAATTGAGTTTTCATGGTATTTTCTGACTTTGTTTATTGATAAGAACAACAAAACAGACGAATTTCACTTTATTTTTAAATTAAAAATTTTGAAGTTTTTTTTTAAGTTTATTTGACCGACTACTCCGAAAAATCCTCATTATTAAGTATCACTTTTTTTTTGCTTTTACGAAGGTTTAAAGTCTAGGGCAGTCTTTACATTACCAAAAATCCTTGAGATATGTTTAATTTTTTTTATTTACGTACATTAATGCTATTTTGATGTAATTTTAGCGTAAAATATTGAATTTGGTATTTTTTTATCCTACTTGTATCAAAGTGAGGACGCTAATTTCTTTTATCAGTAAATGCTTTATTTGTTGTAATACTTTTACAAAAAGAAACGAGTTAAAAAACCCAACAGTTTTTTTTTTTAATTATAAATTTCTTCATTCCAGAATTTTTCAAAAAAAAAATTCCAAAAATTCATAACTCGAAAACTACAAAAAATCGGCTAATATACATGGGGTATATTCTGATAGCTCATGACGTGAGGAATCAAAAAAAAATTTTTTGACGTCAAGGTTTGGACCACCCTGTATATTTGTATTATTTCTTTATTTTGTACAATTTATATAGAAAAATTGAATCTAACTAAAGTAACCTACATCTAAGATTGGCCCCTGTGGCATTGTATCGAGGATGCTAGGTGACATTTCCTCGCTGTATCCCAATGTTGAATCTTGATGCGTTGTGCGAGGAAGTCTCCAGCTCTTTGTTCTTTAGTTACGTCAACCACACGTTTCGCGATTTCAGCAAACAATTTGCGTACGCCGGGGCCCCATGAATCTAATGTTTCTACGCCAAACGGTTCAAAATCATACTCCTTGCTGAGGCCCTTATAATTATTGCGTTTTAAAAATTCGGCATTTTCGCAGAAATAATCCTCCAAAAATAATCTGTGGGATCATAATTAAGTGTAACTTAAAAAAAACCTCGTTATCTATGATCACACTAATAAATCCCATGCCTGGTTTAATTTATCGCCCGTATTACACATATACGCGGTATACATATATGTATAGGATACCTTACAAGAACATTATGGTGCGTAATTCAACTGAAAATAATAGAATAAAAATCTATAGTTGTCGATTTTCAAGAACGAATATTTGACAGTTCAGAAATGATCCTTATATATAATATGACGTGACGTTAAGTCTAGCAAAACTCTTACCCTCATAAGGATTAACCATACTAAGGATAACTGTCATAACTTCATTCTTAGATCTCGCAAACTATAATTCCTATTTGGCCACTTTGACTGCTGAAACTAAAAGTATTTGATGCTGACTGCACATGTAGATCAATAACGGTGAAATTAAAAAACGGGAACAGGAATAAATAAAACTTTATTTACATTAAAAAACAAAATACTGTGTATTAAGCTGCGGGAAGCTAATGTAACATTGTCTTTGGTGTGAGATGCGCTCTAAATTGTTTACTATGAAAAGGCAGCTGTCCCATCAGCGACGAGAAAGCCGCTGCTATATAATATTGCCACTCAAGAAATGTAGTCGATCGCTGACTCTTCATGCCGACGAAAACTCTCTAATTCTAACTCTTCAATTTCTATTTCTACCACAAAATAGATAATAGTCATACAAGGTCCACTATTACAAAACCGATTCAGGTTTGCCATTGGTAGCGCGTCATACGCGTCTTCCAGTGCAGTGATATCACTGATAATCGCGCCAGGCGCCATTAGCTGCTTCTAGCAGCATGAGGGGGTGTACTGATGTACCAATTGGCTCTAAGCTTTTCGCTCTTCAGCGATAGGACAGCTGCACAGGTGGCAGTAGTTATCGTTTTTGAAAGTTAAACATCTTGAGGAGGACGAGCCCCATGACGGTGGCCGCTGCGACGCCGATCCCGGCCTTCCACCACGAGGAGTTCTCTCCGGCGAAGCTTGCGAAGTGCTTCAAGTGTCTGTTGACATACAATTATATTTTAAGCATAACCTGTGGTTTACGAACTTATAAATTAGCGACTCATGATCTTTTTAAGCTAGGACAAGTGCGCCCAAGCGAAATTTTTCATTTAACTAAATTTGTAGAAAGTACCTACTTTACAGTTTACCTAAACTGTAAGGAATTTGCTTCGTGGGCCAAATTGTTTTGACGCCATTAAGAGTGGATTGGACCAAACCGACTGTCAGCGTTAACCTATTCGACGCTACGTCAAATACTAAAGCTGTCACTCAGACGCCACGTCACCAAAGAATCCAAACTGAATTTAAACTTAACGCTTGTAAATCTATATTGTTTTGTGGACCGTGACTTATGTATGCGTCTTTGGCGTTGTCGCTGCGGTACCGATATACATTTGTTATTGTTGGTGTCAAACTGTTAAATCCTTCGCTAAAATGTTATGTATCAAAATTATCTAAGTAATCGGCTGGGTGGCGTTGATTGGCCTGTCAAGTGTGGATGGTGCTAATTAAACTACTCTGGAAAGTGACGGAGACTATTGAGTAATTGTTTCTGATTTCAAATGTGATTACATCACGGCTACTTCTGATTTATATTACGATGAACTACACAAGAAAATAGTTCTTATAAAATAATTAATCGAATTTATATGATACAATATCTAAAGTACGTACCTGTGTTTGCTGAATAAAATCCAAGCAGCTTGAAATTGACTGACAAAAACAATTAAAATAACAGTATGTGGTGTAAGGTTTGGGGTTTTCTAAATCGATTTTATTTATCAAAAACGCGAGGCATAGCAGGTATTTCTACATTATACGCAACAAATGGTAATTTGACTCTAGAAATGTATGCATGTTTCCCGCTTTGCCTCGTTACGCTTCGCATGTGGTAATTCATATTAATTCTTAGCTGTAAGAACCTATATGCACATCAATTAATTTTATGGTCTGTTTTCCGTTGCAATATGACAATTTACAATTATTTTACTTATAAGACAAAGGGACTCAGTGGTACAACTTGTATGACAAACCCCAAAGTGAGCAGTTGGCATAGGAAACATAGGAATTAGGAATCTATTATTTTAACAATGCAACGACTACAATAAACTGTAATATTCAATATTCATCAATTTCATCATAATCGCCGAAATCATGCCAAAGCCATAGTTGAAATAGGCGTCCCTCAAGGATGGGTATCCTATTTCGATTTAGATCATTAAGCTTATGATGGAGCCGCGTTAAGGTATGTCGTAGTTACCGTCACGTTCTAAGAAGCAATAATTAGCAGCTATCTGTTCTTCGCAGCAGCTATTATATCTGGACCCTACTCTTGTTGTACGAGATTCAAAAATATCTAAACACTCCTTTAGTGCCATAACGATAGAGGCGTTCAGATATTTGTAAGCGCTCCGGACGCTACAATATGGGCATTTTCACATCTAGGACACCCAATTAGCTTAACTCTCACAAAAAAGTTAACTTCGATGTCAGCTTTGTAACGACAATTAAGCATTAAATATTAACAAAAATATTTTTTTTATCGTTTAATCCAGAAAGAATACGCGTATATGCAATATAAAAACACAAATAAAGTGGATTTACGTAAATATTTCATGCTTAATTGAGTCGGTTAACTTCAAACTCAGATAAATCCACTCTAACCACTAGAGATGATTGAATAAAAGTGTTAATTCGGTGATTTTAAAGGCAGATTATATTTAATAAGGCTAAAGCAATAAAAAATCGATCCTGTTTGACAAACTCAGCTTGAAAAACCATCTAAACTAGTGTATCCTTTAAAAAAAATATGAATTTTGTTTGGATTTAGGTACCTTCATTTGATATAATCGTTTGCAATTTATCTATCTTTGAAAAAACTCAGTGAGGGTTTATATGATTTTGATTTCACATACCTGGATTTATTAAGATTTGAAAAAAATTACGACGCAGAAACGTCGACTGACAGCCATATTGAACAAACTTCTTTCGCTGATTGGCTTTAATGGACTTGCCTTCATTTGAAATAAACTGTCATATGGATTTACCTGATTTTGATAAAAATATTGTGATTTTAACTTTATTTTTTCAAAAACTACACGAAATTATACTTAACCCATGAAATAGAAACAAAAACAATTATTTAAGCTTTTATTATTTACTAAAATCTTACAAAATGTCAGAAATGGATTTACCCGAGTTTGATGTTAACCGACTCAATTGACAACGTTTCAAAATTTTCAATTTCCCTAAATCGAAAACCATTTCGAGATATACGCATGTAGATCACAAAAAAAATATTTTAAAATTTTTTTATCGCAATATTTTTGTAAAAAATCGTAATAATAGTTTAAAGGGGAAGTGACGTCACATGGCTGATTCAAAGCTGCCACTATAACCAAAAAATCTTGCGGTTGGAACATGAATGTAGAATTAATATGGATTTGACAACGTTATAATAATAGCAAGAACGAAAGGGATGGTCTTATGAAACTTTTTACTAGTGGAAGTGAAAAGGAACGATAATCGTCCGTCCTTATCACTGTGCCACTATTTTTTGTGTGTGTGTGCATTAGATGCTAAATGTAAGTGCCAGACAAATGCGTTGAATACGTCACTAAGTGCCACACATACAAGTATCTTCTTAGTAGTAAGTGACTATGTCTATCCCTCTTAGTGGCACACTATGTGCGGCCCCTCGGGTTGGAATGTCTCTTGTGTTTGTCATTGACACTTGACATTTGTCACTGATTTTCATCGTTTTCTTATGTGTTTGAAACATCACTTGTGACGTCATGTAGCTGATTATTGACGTTTGTAACTTACGCTCTTTCTGCTCGAAGTAGTAATAAAAGGGGATTTTCTCACTAAATAAGCAATTTAATTGAAAAATAAAAAATACGTGTATCTTTTAATATTGAGTTCTTTCAAAATAGATAATAAAAACTAGCACTAAAAAATATGAAATGTTGTCAATTGTCATTACAAGCTGACAGCTGACATCGAAGTTAACTTTTTTGTGAGAGTTAAGCTAATTGGGTGTCTCTAGAAGTAAAAATGCCCATATACCAGATTGCGACTGTTCCAAAGACAGTAGTGAGGTGTAACATGAATGTGACTTACGGAAAGGCAGCCATGGTGGCTAGCTTGACGAATATGTCGCGCCGGTTCTCGCGCACGGCGAAGCTCTGCGGCGCGAGCAGCTGATACTTGTTGCAGAACACTTCTGGCTGCAGGATGTACTCTTGCCGGACGGGCACGTCGCTGCGAGTGCCCACTATGAGCACTGGGATGTGGCTTTCGGCGAAGTATTTCTGGAATATATGTATAAAGGTACATAATATGTTTGGAAAATAACCGCTTTGGATAGAATGGACAACTTCGTCCTATATGCGAAAACTAACGTTGTTATATTTATTTATTTATTTAAAACTTTATTGCACAAAAGGAAAAAAAAAATGTACAAAAGGCGGACTTATAGTAGGTATTCAGAATTTAATTACGGAGAAATAGGATGAATGTTTTATAAACGCGCAAAAGCTGAACATTAAATCCTATCTGAGTTCACTGCTGGACATGGAACTCGTCTATTATATTACCTATGCGTATTATGGACGCATTAGGAGGTAAATCATTGCCACGCTGGGCAAGTGGATTGGCGATCGCAGAAATATGTCCGCTATGGTGATGCTACTACCCATCATCAATCTTCAATAACTAAATGGATAGTCAGTGACACTTCGATCGACTCTGATGACACCCACGGGAAGACAATTTACATTGCCGCGTGGTGACGGCAGTAAGAAAAACTGAACAAGCGGTTTTATTTCATTTGTAATCATTGCGGTAACCGAAGATAATATTATGAATACGCGGCGGGTTGAATTCTGACTCCGCAGTTGACCTCGCTGGGGGTGAGCGAAACGGAGACGCGCTGTGGTATCTCCTGTAGTACACTCACAATGTATATCCTAGCGATGTACTCGAACGAGCGACTGGCTGACACGTCGTACACGAGGCAGGCCACGTCGCAGTTGACCTCGCTGGGGGTGAGCGAGTCGGAGACGCGCTGTGGTATCTCCTGTAGTACACTCACAATGTATATCCTAGCGATGTACTCGAACGAGCGACTGGCGGACACGTCGTACACGAGGCAGGCCACGTCGCAGTTGACCTCGCTGGGGGTGAGCGAGTCGGAGACACGCGCTATGGGTATCTCCTTCAGTACGAGGTTCTTCTCCTGACCATACACTTGAACCGTGTTGATGCAGCAGTTGTCGGTCGTGTCGCCGCTGCCACGCTCTTGGGTTGGCTTTATTTTCTGAAATATAGGTTCTGTTGATAGAGATATGACAATGGGAAAATATATGCGTGTGTATATATTATGCATGTGTACTACAAACAGCTAAAAATATGGCATGTGTGCTTTGACTTTATTGCGGCGGGATAGAGTCGAAAACTGGTATATTATATTTATGTTCGTTGGTACTATTTCGTACCTAGTGGTAGGGACAATAACGTGACACGAGACTCCTAACAGCGAACGCATTGATTGTTACCCTGACAATAGTTATTTGTTATACAAGGGTGCAAAGTTGTATTTTACCCGCGAGTATGAAATTGAAACACGAGCAAGCGAAAGAATTCTATAGTTGAAATTCTAAAATAGAATCCTGAGCGCAGCGAGTGTTTTAACATACGAGAAGTAAAATACATTTGCACCCGTGTGTAACACAAAACTTTTCCCCTCACTATAGCGAGGAAACTCAAAAAAGGTAATTATTTGTTTACATTGCAATCATATCAGGTTAGTGATAATAATTTTCGAAATGCATTATGTATTTAATGCAAGATTTTGTCGCAGTAAACTGCACGAAAAAGTAAACGCAGCACGATTTTAACACATTCCTGTAGCTGCACACCAACGCCAATGCATTATTAAATCATTCTCATTAATTATTTTTACAAAATTATAACAGAACACTCTGAAAGTTGTTTAGTTTATTATTTTTATGCGTGTTCGAGTTGGTGAATAAAGATTATATTCATTGACAATGTCAATGAATATTATACTATACATTGACAATGACATTTTCTACGTTTTGTGATTGCATCTAGTCATCTTATCATTATTCACTAAAACAATGGTTACTAATGGAATTTTAGGAGTTATGTGTTAAAATCATCATATTATATAAAGGTTTGTATTTTACACTAAATTCTCAAACAAATTATTTAATTATCGTTAATGTGGAACGACTTCCATGAGCATTTTACGTTTTGTTATCTGTTAAACGAATGCTACTTCGCGCTACGCTCCAAGGTCATTACTTTGCCACACAAGTGAATAATATGCGTTTTTACCCGTTCGTATTAAAGGATAAACGAGCGCTTTACGAGCTAGTAAGGGGAAAAATCAATTTACCTTACTTACATAAAAATATGTTATGTTCCCAGTAATGTCGTTGTATAGAACTTTGTAAGTAACTTATTGAACTAGAAAACGAATGATCGTTTTGTAATTTAAAAATAAAAGGTATAGAAGGTACATGACATGACAAAAATCGATCTAATATTCATTCTTGGAAAAAATCTATATCCCGTTGTACCCGAAAAAAAAAAACAAAAATGCTTAGATGTTACCTTATGTGCAATACCGAGGAAGCTCCTGCAGATGGCAGTTTTCCCGCACGACCGCGGGCCGATGACGTGGCACTGGTACACGTTGCGGCTCGTCTGCTTCTTGGCAATGTCCACCTTCTTCTCGCGGGTTACTGAACCAAACGTTTAAATGCATACTTTAGTTAGAAAAAGGTTACAACTGAAGGGGCCTAAGTAAGTTATTGTCATGAAAGTTATGTCCTTATGTCAGTCAATTATAGAATGAGGCCTAAATGTAAGGTATATTTAATGGTAGGTACATACGTGTACATTATACGTAGGTTGCCCTGAAAGTTTCGGGAATCGGAAAAAATACGCATTTTAATGAAATAAAAGTACTTTTATTGTTTTTCAAAGTATTCTCCTTTGTGTTTAATACACTTTTTCATTCTCTGAAACCAGTTTTTAAAACAGTTATTGAAGTCTGAAGTGGGGGTTGACAAAATGGCCATTTTATAAGCGTCGACTGCTTCTTCCGCGGTCTGAAAACGCTGACCACGCAACCGATTCTTTATTTTCAGGAAAGTAAAAAAATCGTTGGGATTTAGGTCGGGGCTGTACGGAGGATGGTCCAGTAATTCGACGTTTTCGCCCTTCAGATAGCCGTCTGTTTTCTGAGCGGTGTGAGGGCTGGCATTATCATGGTGTAGTATAATACGGCGGTTAGGGTTAGTTTTTCGCAGTTCAGCAAAAACAATCGGTAAACAAACGCCTATATACCAATCGGCATTGACAGTTCTTCGATCTTCAAGAGCGATAGTCGCCACGTGACCCGATTTGGAGACAAACGTGGCTACCATTTTTTTGATCGTGCTGCGAGAACGAACAACTTTTGTCGGCTTCGGTTCGTCTTCGTAAACCCAAACTCGAGATTGGTTTTTCGATTCAGGCTCATATGCGTAAATCCATGATTCGTCACCTGACACAATACTAAAAACGGCATTTGAGCTTCCTCCATTAAATCTTTTTAAAGTTTTGCGGCACCAATTGACACGTACCGTTTTCTGGTCGTCAGATAACAAGTGAGGAATCCACCGGGAAAATAACTTCCGCACGCCCAACTCTTGTTGTAAAATAACTTGTACCTGACTCATTCCAATGCCTAAAGTCTCCTGAATCTCCCGATATGTAACATGCCTATCTTCCTTTATCAGTTGGCGAACAACATCGATGTTTTGATCGGTAACGGCCGTTTTCGGTCGACTCTCACGTACGTCATCCGCAAGAGACACACGGCCACGTTGGAATTCCGAATACCACCTGTATATGGTCGTCTTTGAAGGTGCTTCACTACTAAAAGCAATAGTTAATCGGTCTCCACATTGTTGTTGTGTTAATCCACTTTTAAAGTCATAATAAATCATTGCTCTAAAACTTTCGCGGGACAGCTCCATTTTCACCAGCGACTCAACGACTTTAAAAAACAATTGAAAATCGGACATTGTTTTTTTTTTCTAAGTGGCCAGTGTTTTCGAATAATGAGACTATGCTTGTAAGAAAGAGGTATAACACATGTCAAATATACGTTCCTAAGTATTAAATTCCCGAAATTTTCAGGGCATCCTACGTAGGTACATAGGTATCAAAAGCAATTTTTTTTTATCGTTTACATGTAAAATATACCTTTTTAGTACAGATGGTGTACTTTTTAGGCTCTAGTGCGAGAAGTGGGTCATTTTACGTCAGGTCAGGTCCAAAACTTCGGAGGGCCATCTGTACTAAAAAACGTCGTAGGAGACACATGCAAAAACGAAATTCGTAACTCGTGTCGATTTAAAACAACGCCACTCGTTTCGTTTTAGAACAGAACAGAAGGTATTTTTTTAAGCACAGGTGCGAGAAGTTGTTCATTTTCGTCAGGTCGAAACTTGAGACATCTAGCCTGCTACCGCGACCTCCGAAGTTCATAAGTACGAGTTGTAGGTACTACTTTATCAACGCAAGAAATGTTTAATTTTTCGATCAAATATATTCCAAAAAATTATTCGTTTTTAAATAGATTAAAATATGACTAAATATGTTTTTTTGTGATAGTAGTCCATAAGGCATAATATATCACCCAGAACTACGTGTTGGAACATTTATTCTAAAAATGCTATGTTTAGGTGCGTTTAAACCAAAAGAGCATTCGCTGTTCTAGCGCCCGTTCTAAGAAATCAACCAATCACGTTTTGTGTACCGATCGAATTTCGTAGAGTGGGAGGTTAGAACAGTGAATTCTCTTTTAGTTTAACCGCACCTTTTGTCTGGCTAACAACACAGAATAAGAACAAAAAAATAGTCGATCCATCCAATGATGAGCTTTGCCAGATTTTGTTAAATTGTTCGACTAATTTCCATCGTCAACATCCGGTGTTGGACGCGAGCCTATGAGTGTGGCCTTGGGCATAATTACATCATCAATGAAATTGTTTTATAAACAGCTGAATTGCTCATGATCGCGTTGAAGTCATCATCCTAGCGTGTATTCAGTTATTTAGAACGACTATAGCCTAAGGTCTGGCCCCTATACCACAAAACTTTACAAGCGTACAATTCTACAAAATTGTCAACTTTTTGTATGGGAATTTATACAATTTTGTAGAATTGTACGCTTGTAAAGTTTTGTGGTATACGTATAGGCCACTGCTCTTTGGCCTCCTTCACCAATCAATGTTTTGTTAGGAAATATACTGTATGTCGAACGCAACAGCGATGCTGCAAGTACACGATATTCATTTATTTCTCGTCATTTATCCTCACTAAGAAACCCGGGAACAACCTTATCCCATGAATGAATAGGCAAAGACACTAGATTATGCGAATGCAACTACAAACTGGGTCGCGTTTTATAAAGTTACATTTTACAATTTTGCTGTTTGCCTCTTTAATGCCGCGGCCACGACATTGGTCTATGGCGACCGGCTTAGCGAAAAACCATACGTGCGAGAGGGAGTACCCATATCGGCATCCCGCTCCAACTCATGGATTCGCTCGCCGCTGGTCGCCTTAGACCAATGTCGTGGCCAGGCCATAACGCACGCACGTATATGGCTAGAAAGAGAGGCAAACAGCAAAATTGTAACTTTATAAAACGCAACCCTGATTATTTATTTGTCCTACAAAGGATGATAGTGCTAGGTTTTGTTAGGGTGAAGATACTGTATTCTCAAGATCAATGGTTCATAAATATTTCGGATTTCATACACCAGTTACAAAATAGTACATTTCGATTCAAGTTCAAATTTTTTTTTTTTCAACGAGGGTGATAGTTGGAACCCGACTGAAACGACGGCGACAATCACCCGATTAAAAGAAGTTTTTACGACTTTTTTCATAACAAGTGCCTTAAAAAGAGAAATTTACACACGCGAAGCGTGCGCAAAGTTTACTTTTCCGCACTAGTTAGGGAAAATAATTGGTCATAATTAATTGTAAGATTTGTAAGCAGCAAAAGTAATAATGAGCATGATGCAACAAATTATGAAGTGCTCGAGCACACTTACACCAGTTCTTATTGTATGTGATATTGTGCAATGATAAGATAAATTTATATTCTGCATTCAATGATCTTCACATAAACATATGTATGATAAGATTTTAATTTAATAATTTCCTTACTGTGTATTGCAGCTTTCTGTGACTCGTTTTCGAGAAAGTTAAAGCCCAAGTAGGCTAAATAGGCACTTGTATTTTGTAGATCCATTAATGTCATTAATGTCCAGCGACACATCCATCCTTGTAATGTCAGATATCCCTAAAAGACAAAAATAATGAATTTATAAAAAACACAGTTATGAATATTAAAATGTAGGTAAATGTAATCAGAAAGGTAACATAATATCATTGACTATTTCTTTGTCAGTCTGTTACCTTTTAACAATTAGTACGATTAAATTTGGTCTAAGGTGTTCTGTGAATAATTTCTGCGTAAGGTATGATGCACTGACAGTTTCAATCTATTAGTGGACGAATTTGTAGCAAAAGTTAGTAGGTAGGTAGGTATAACATACTGTTTCAGTTGTTAAAATGATTTTAAATAAGCAGAAAGTGGTCAAACCTTTTCATTAGTAGGTACAGTATATCTCAAATTGTGCCAAGGGATTCTAGGACAGCTGGAGAACACATTTTTTAATTCTGTGGGATTGAGCATACCATCCTTATCCCTGTCATATTTTTCAAACAGTTGTGTTAAAAACTGTTGGCCCTTGTAAGAAAGCTCTGAAGTACAGCCTGATGGTACTTTGATACTGCAAACAAACAAACAATAAAAATCAACAGTAGTTATGACAGATGAAAAGGTACACAAGTCTTCTGTTTGGTAAACATTGAGCTAAGAGAATTTCATGTGGATACTTACTTTGCATACAAATAACTGTGCATTAATTCTAGGGATTCATCATATCCAAACTTGCGGAGAACTGTCCAAGTTGTCTCATTCCTCCCTCTTTGAATGAACAGACAATGCAAAAATATAAAGCCTTTCATTGTGATACAGTCATTCTCTATGCCTCCTGCTATATTCTGGGCAATTACAGATTTCACTTCATCTAAAACCTGCCAGAAATAAAATATTATTGTAAGTCCTATAAAAAATGTACATTGTAGTTTTTAGTTGCTAAATATGGTCATAAAATTATTGTACAAAGCAATAATTTCCTCTTTTCAATCTTCAATATTATTTGTAGCCTTAGACAGAATAGGTTAGGATAGGAACAGCCATGACATGTATTTTTATTAAATAAATTACAACAAATATGTAACAATTATGACTGATACTCAAATATTTAAATTATTTTGCTTCTATAATTAGTTTAAAAAATAAGTAGAAAGAGTTTTAAAAATTAGTCTTTATGTACTTTTTTCTAATGCTGAAAGAACAAAGTTTAAACCAGTTGTTGTGATAACTGTTAACATAGGTGTACCCTGAATACATATTATAAAATATTTTTTCACCTGTAATTGCAAAGGAGTGTCAAAACATTTCCTTTGAAATAATGTAATCTCATAATCATCCATAAGCCCATCTCCATCTAAATCACAAATCCTGAATATTCTTGAGAGGGCCTTTTTACATTTTTCTGTTAGCTAGAAAAATAAAATATCTTCATTTAGAAATTTGACAATGGAAGTGGTTTTTAACTAAATCTACAAAACACTCATGGCATCATGGCTAAAATGTTAAAAATTTGTTAGTGAAGGTGCTAGCAGGATTTTAATGTTATTCAAAACACATGTTTTACATACATAAGTTAATATATATTTACCTCCTGTTCCTCAATAGAATAAATTGGTGTTATAGGATGTAGCACAGCTTTCTGTGCATTGTAGAACATTTCCGAGACATTAGTCAGTGTTTTTGCTGAGCATTCTATGCAACGGTCCACTTCTGGATATTCCTCAGCAATGTCCCATATATGCTAAAAATGTATACAAAATGTGGTTTCTATCATAATACCCACCTACATATGGAATACTCAGCACATATTACATTAATTACAAGAATGATATTATGTATGTACTTACATCAATGACAGAATAGTCAATCAAGTCTATTTTGTTTCCAACAAGAATAACTGGCTTCCTGTGATCGTCAGGGCAGTTTTCCCTCACGAATGGTAACCAATATGAAGCAATCTTATTCAGTGTTTCTTGTTTTTCAACTGAAAACACTATGCATATTACATGAGCTTTTTCAATTTCTTCACCAACTTGTTCTAATGATTGTTCAGCCACTGAAAGAAAAAAATAAGGCGTAATTTGGCTGAAATTGTTTGCTGTTGCTAGGAGAAGACTATAAGAAATTAAATAAAACTACTTACTGCAGATATCCACAATGTTGGTTGGCACTTGTTCTGGAGTGACATCAGCTGGGATTGTGATTTCTTCAGCTTTAGGTGGCACATGTTCTGAGAACTCTTCAGTCACCAAAGAAAGAATGAGCGAAGTTTTGCCTACTCCAGGTTCTCCAAGCAGGAGAATGCGAACCGTACGGGGCAAAGACTCGAAAACCATTACGAGACTTTAATTTTTAATTCTTGAACACATAATTAATATAAACTACCAGGGAAACATTTGCTGATATTATGTAAACAATTTTAATAATTTTTATTTCGACCGGAATCACAATTCTTTGACCTTTCAGAAATTGACTTTAGCCACAGATATAAAACCAAAATCCTCACCGAAACAAATCATGGACAAAAATACTGCAACCACAGAGTAAGTTAAGTAGCATGGCACGGCACATTGTCTTGTCTACAATAACATAAAAATAAAATAAATTCAGGCTGTCAAACATAACAAATGTCAAAAACTATTCAAGTCAAGTA
>JALPQI010017589.1:0-17579 GCA_025490895.1 Thaumatotibia leucotreta | reverse complement strand
TAAACGACGAGCGTTTTGATTGAAACTTTCACGATTATCACTCATATTTTCACGACAACGGGTGTAACGTCTTGCTCGCAACGTCAGGATAATATTAACGTAAGTTGACGCGATTAAGTTCAGTTTCATGAAATTAAGTCGAGTCTCCGAGACTAAATCCCCTTATATATGGGCGTTTTCCACAACTCTACTTCTATGTATCTTTTATATAACTAATTAATGACAAGACTATTATCATCGTTAATATTATAAATACTTACGAAATATGAAAAACCTTAACATATGTATACTCGTAAGCAATAGGCGTACGTAAAGCCTCAGGGTATTCTCGATCAATCAAGCTGAATTAATTTATGCTTAATTAGATTATTATTTATGATATTTCTGATGTTATTGATGTCATATTGTAGGCGCGGGCTCCGAAATGATAGAACTTGAAATACATTTAAAAGTGCCCTGCTAAATGTTAAATACTTACTTTAGGTAATGCTACAACCTACTTCATATTTAGTTACTTTTCGTTTATTCACAATATTTAAAGCAGTTTTTATTTGTTACGTTATTAACTTTTCTTATTATTGTTTACTATAGACTCACGGATCCCACGTGCAAACAGTTTTTTTTGAAAATGACTGTATGTATTTTAAAGTTTTAAGCGATTACTAACAGTTTTAATGAAAAAAAAAACAAAGTAGAAGGACCAAGCTAACCAACTTCTGAGGTGGGACTCGACCCCTTCGTGTGGCTCTCGACAGCTTGATCTGATATTTCGTATGACAGTGTCATCCAGCCCGACCGTTGGACACCCAATCTGGAGTGCTACCACGAATCACAGTCGATATGTCGCCTCCCTGTCCCACTTAATAAATAAATAAATATCTTGGGACATCTTACCTACACAAATCGACTTAGTCCCACGGTAAGCTCAATTAAGGCTTGTGATGTGGGTACCAAGCGACGATATATATAATAGATACATACAGATACCTACTTAAATACATAGACAGCCACGACCAAGGAACAAATATTTGTGATAAATAAATACACAAATAATGCCCTCGCCGGGATTCGAACCCGGAACCTTCAGCTTCATAGGCAGGGTCACTACCAACTAGGCTACGGAGGCTGACTTACATACGAATTAGCAAGTGCAACAGAGAGGTACGTCGATATCGTTCGCTTGTAGGCCTCCCGCGACCCACATAGAACACATATCGCGCTAAACAGTAAACTGGAACGGAGTAATAAAAACCTATTGTGTTGTGTTTTAACAACTTTTAATTTAACACGATTCCTTTGACACGTCTAGGTACCATAAAATTGTTAAAATGGAATTAATGATGGCTCGAGACTCAAGATGTAGGAGTTTCATATTCTAAAACTCGAGTCGCTTTTTCGACTCTAGTCAAATCTCCTCATTCATAAACGTCTGCTAACTTAGAAATTAGAATGCCGTTAAGTATTGTTTGTCCCAGTCAGTTTTATCAATATGTCCTATAAGACTGAAAGGGATCATCCATTAATTACGTCACACCAATTTTACGACTTTTTGACCCCTCCCTCCCCCCTTGTCACACTTCGTCACATTTAACTACACCCTCCCCCCTTAGTGTGACGTCACATGTAGATTTTTAGTTTAAGAAGATAAAAATTACAACATCACTTTGAAAGTAACTTTTTATGAGGATTGCTTAAAATTATTTGTCAATCAACGAAGAGAAAATTAACTTATTCTTCCTCCGTCCAAGGATTTTGGATTTTCTATTCTTTTATGTTCATGTATTCATGTATGTGAGGATCGTGACGTCACTAACATAGAACTCCTCCGTCCCCCTTGTCACGATATGTCACATTTTGTGGACCCCCTCCCTCCCCCTTGAGGTGTGACGTAATTAATGGATGATCCCAAAGGGACAAACAACTTAGCGGCTTGCTAAGTTAGAAGACGTTTATACAGGGTGTTTTCAAATTAGTCACGAATACCTTAGGGTATGCATGTGTTCATGATAAGGAATCATTTTACTTACGGGACTCATACCGAAAAATCGAAAAAATAAAATCACTATGAAATGTTGATCAAACGAATCACTTTGTATGAAAAGGCGAATTTTTTTTTCAAGATTTCGATATGGGTCCCATAAGGAAAGTTGTCCGTTATCATGAACATGTGATCATGTGGTATGCATGTGCATACCCTAAGGTATCCGTGACTAATTTGAAAACACCTTATATATATAATTATGAGGAGGTTTGACTTTACTGAAACTACCTACTGTTGTAAAATATTACATAGGAAATCGGGAACTTACCAGCGTTTTTCTGTGCGATTTGTGCAGTTAAAATAGCACTTTAGTTGTGAGACATTTTCAGAAATATCCTATTTTCTTAAGTTCTACTTTTGTAAGTCTCCGGATGATTCGTCACACTACGTAGCCGAGTTGTCAGAAACTTCGTTTTGTACGGAAAGCATGACTTGTGACCGAGACTAGACGAAGTGTCAGATACCCACTTACCCATACCCGGACCAAGGACGATCTAGCTTTCATCCTTTATTCTTATTGAATAAATAGAGTTTTGTATGAACATACCTCTACTGAGATTACTGTGTAAGTCGAAAGCTTACTTAAGTACACATACACCCACGTGTGGCCTACCAATCATAGCGCCACATCCGGTCCTGTGTATCAATCTCTTTATATGTACAATCAATCACTACATAGTATAAAATAAAGTCACTTTTTCTGTCCCTATGTCCCTTCGTAGGCTTAATTCTTTAAAACTACGCAACGGATTTTGATTAGATTTTTTTAATAGGTAGAGTAATTCAAAAGGAATTTTTTTATGTAGGTATAGTACCCGTGCGAAGCCGGGGCAGGTCGCTAGTATTATATATTTTTCATCACACTTACTTTCTAAGCACGCCATTGCTTGCATGCATCGCGGTGGTTATAGAAAAGTGAAATTCATAATATTTTGCCTTAAAACTGATTTTTTGTCCGCAAGTGTGATGGAAAACATTGTACGCATCACGGTCGGTAAGCGTAATACAAACTCGAGTCATTAAAAGCGTTGTCCTACGGAGTCGGGCTTCTGACACTCTTGTTAATAATACCGTATTTACTTACCTCCCTACCCTAGACGCACAATGTACCTATACTATAATATAGATGCCCGCAAAGTACGAAAACATATACAAGCAGTGTGTTACTTTTCGCTTACCTATCTATAAATTTTACCTTGACTGTGTAGGCACATGTACCTACCTTTAAAATCATACAGCAATGACGAATTGTACTTCAAAGAAAGAAAGAAAGAAAAGGCGTTTATTCGAGACAGTAGAAACAAAACAAACCAGTAAACACGAAATTTTGTCTCAAAATGGCCAAAACTCAGCATTCTTCCGTTTTGGCCATTTGAGTTAGACATTACTTATCGATAGAATGCACTCAATCGTACATAATAATTACACTTACCGTATACATGTTAGGTATACTACTATTGCACACAGACTAATGACAGCTCGCACAAAGCTCGCTTCACACGTGTCTATCAATAAATTTTTAGTCATGTCATGTATGTGTTGAACAGCATGATGTGGACGTTGTGGACTGCGTTTGCTTGTATGCGATACAGTGTACTTAAACTAGGTACTTAATGAATTGTAGTTTTAGTGCGAAACAGAAATCGTATACGTTATGCGCTCGGTGTGAGTGACCGCAAGTAGAACACAGCGTTTGGACAGTAACAGTAAGTAAAACGGTTAGGAAATCACGTTCAAATATCGAACACAGCCGAAATTTAAATGGTCTTAATCATATTAGGGCTAATCAATTTTTAAACCGAGACTATTTCGTGCTACGCAGGAGATAATTTAACCAAGTTTGTTGGAGAAAATGTTTTTAAATTTTACATGCATTAGGTATGCCTCACGCAAGTTCATGTTCATAAGTACCGATACATTTAATTTTATATTTCAACCATTTATCATTGTCAATATTTGTAGTCTTAATTGATGTACAGTGGCGTTCAGAATTGCACAGACGATTTATGAATGAATTCATTCTTAAACTGTCCATGCAATTTTGAACCCGAGTACATCTGTAATTTCACGAAAAGTAACGCAGGAGACAGAAAATAACAGCGTAAAAGTTGATTGGCCCTTAACTTGTTACAATATATAATTTATATTTTTCAATTCGAATACTTGTCAAGAAACGACATGGGATACATGAAATGTCAAATTAAATATCAGCACAACAATTGCAGCTAATAAAAAAAAATTGATTTAATCCAAAGCTTTAATCATTCGATATCATCGGGATTGAAAGTTATACATACCTATATATATTAATATAAATATATCAGCATATTTAATTTTCTCATACGTCAACCTTAGGCCTGCCTACTACTACAAATTACTCACTACCCATTTACTACCACTCCGCGTAGAAGGATCTCATTTCAGATCTCAGCCTAGTTGTATGATATCTGCCTAGCGGAGCGGTTGCGTACACCCGCCAACACAAATCCGACACTCCTTGCACTCTATTCTCATTACTATAAGGGTCAAGAAAGTTAACTGTGTTGCCGTGAGTACAGAGCAACGACCCGAGACCGGTTACGGGACGATAACGAGCAGTACTTGCTTTTATTGAACTCTATTACGTAGGCAGTAAGGGCGAGGCTTTGCGGGTTACCGAAGTTATGTTATGTTGCACTACTGAATTAATCGTAGCTCCAAAACCGGGTGGGGTTGGATCCTGACTTGGATCGAGTCTAGCGAGTTTTGTATGAAATTTGATATATGCTATGTTTTTCAACGTTGGTGAAATTGTTTAATTTGGGAATCTGTCCCTGTTACTTTGATTACGAATTCGTTGGAGCGACAAAGAGAGCTGCTCAAAATTTACGAATTTCGATGTTCGCGGTAGACCTGCAGTTCCAAATTGTGAGGATAATCTCTTGCTTTGGTACGATTGCAAAAAAATGTAGTGTTGTACAGTGTTATAGTTAAGGCCTTAATCAAATCATAAATCACGATCGCCTCAATTGTGTTACGAAAGTTAGTCATACAATAGTAGTCATACTACATTACGACAAGTTTAAATCGACACGAGTTACGATTTTCATGTTTTTCGCACGGTACGACGTTTTTTAGTACAGATTGCCCTCCGAAGTTTTGCACCTGACGTAAAATGAAACACGCGAAAAAGTAAACTTTACGCACGCAAATCGTGCGCAAGTTTACTTTTCCGCACTAGTTAGGAAAACTATGTTGTATAGGTACTCTGTCGAACAACCTTTGGTAGTAGTAAAGTTGATCACTTATAGTCCTTATAGAACATTTTAATTTGTCGCCCTTTTACAGTGCCAAAAGTTGTTACACAAATTTTTACTTTGTAACAAACATAGGCTAGTGGCATAGGCTGCTGAAAAAACAGGCATATTGGTAACTTTTCCTGTGTATTGAAAAACTTTACATTTTTCTTCTTGGCCCAATGATCTGGCGGCGATAAAGACGTCCCGTCTTTTTCCAACTATATTAATACAAGAGGGACGGGTAGTATTTGTCGCCAATAGAGACTATCGCTAAGTCTATTGGTAGAAAAGCCTTCCGGCATTTAATCCGGCTTTTATACCATATTGACTGTTATAAAGATATTAATCACCAAGGAGGAACCCAATTTAATATTCATTACGTAAGAATTTTTCAACAAAAGAAGAGATAACATCTTAACAGGCTTTCCCATGTATTTCGACATGAACATTACGAGTACTACCCAATCTACCCATGTTTTATAATAGGATAACCGAAAAATGCCATTAATATGTCTACAAGTTTACTCCCTATCACAAGGTTCTGGTATACATTTCGGTATACATATTTCTGATTAAGTCATTGGTAACACCAAAAATATATGCCCAAGTTTACTCCATATTACAAGCGCCTGTCGTATAGATATTTCTGGTGGGTATGTGAATGGTAGGGGAACAATGGGTGTGTGGGAACAGAATGGTGGCATGCGTCCCGTCGCGGTCGGGTGCGTAGGCGCCGACGCGCGTAACTAGAGATCCACACGGCCACATTGTTCGTAGAGCCTTAAAGGATGAAGCTCCAGTTCTTCTCGAACGATTCCTGTTTATGCTTCTTTAGAAACAGACTCTATGGTGACGGCAGTAAGAATACATGGCACCACCCCAACTCTTCCCGTGGGTGTCTCAGAGTCGACTAAGGGATTGAAGTGTTTCTGACCAATCTTTCGTCGCCTAGTACCCACATCACAAGCCTTAATTGATCTTACCGTGGGACTAGGTCAATTGTGTGAGATGTCCTATATTTTTTTATAAAAAAAGACAACATTAGAGCGACATAATAAATAATAACCAATTGGCCGTGTGGTGACGGCAGTAAGAATACATTTGTCACCACCCCAACTCCTCCTGCGGGTGTCGTAAGAGTCGACTAAGCGATTGAAGTTTCTTTATTTATACCAGCCTTGTCACACGGGCACAGTGACGCTGCTGTTGGTTCACTTACGTTTCGAGTCATGCTACTTTACTAATTCCGTTTTAACACATTTTGGTTACACAGCATTTAAACACGGAGTGATTTAACGGCATAACTTAACGGGATTCTCATAGGAGAGTTAATTCTTGTCCCTCTTTTGACTAACGTTAGAATTTGCGATAATCCGTGGAACTTAAACTGTAACATCCGTGAAACGCGGTCACCTGAAACTATTCGGAATCAATAACAGCCTAAATAGTACATTTCGATACAAGCAAAGAAGAAGTTTTTAAATGTGTATCGAACAACTTTTTTCATAACAAGTGCCTTAAAAAGAGGAATTTACGCACGCCAAGCGTGCTCAAAATTTACTTTTCCGCACTAGTTAGGAAAAATCTATTTTTGACGCACGGCTGAAAGTTAACTCTTGAAAAGCGCCTATTTTAATATTGGAAATGGAATGGAAATCCTTTATTATTATGCATGTCTTGAAACGGGATATTTATCATCAAATAGTTATTTGTTATACAAAGGTGCAAAGTTGTATTTTACCCGCGAGTATGAAATTGAAACACGAACAAGCGAAAGGATTCTATAGTTGAACCACGAGCGAAGCGAGTGGTTCTAAAATAGAATCCTGAGCGCAGCGAGTGTTTTAACATACGAGAAGTAAAACACATTTGCACCCGTGTGTAACACAAAACTTTTCCCCTCACTATAGCGAGGAAACTCAAAAAAGGTAATTATTTGTTCACATTACAATCATCATCGGGTTAGTGATAATAATTTTCCAAATGCATCATGTATTTAATGCAAGATTTTGTCGCAGTAAACTTAGGACAAAAAAGTAAACGCAGCACGATTTTAACACATTCCTGTAGTTGCACACCAACGCCAATGCATTATTAAATTATTCTCATTCATTATTTTTACAAAATTATAACAGAACACCCTGAAAGTTGTTTAGTTTACTATTTTTATGCGTGTTCGAGTCGGTAAATATAATATTCTTTGACAATGTTGACGTTGACATTTTCTGCGTTTTGTGATTGCATCTAGTCATCTTATCATCATTCACTAAAACAAATGTTACTTATGGAATTTTAGGATTTATATGTTAAAATCATCATATTATATAAAGGTTTGTATTTTACACTAAATTCTCAAACAAATTATTTAATTATCATTAATATGGAACGATTTCCATGAGCATTTTACGTTTTGTTATTCCAAAACCAAGGTCATTACTTTGCCACACAAGTGAATAATATGCGTTTTTAGACGTTCGTATTAAAGGATAAACGAGCACTTTACGAGCTAGTGAGGGGAAAATTGTAATTATTGATGTAGGTACTCCGCGAAGATGGCATTTCTAACAGTGCCGAAATATCAGGTGCTCAATAATTACAATATAAATATCCCATTTTCAATAGATGGCAGCACCAGTTCTCTCTAGCTATTCTAGAAAACTGTAAAGTATTCTAATAGGAGGTGCAGGCATGTATTGCTTGCCCTCAGAGAATGGTCAAAGGCGCCTAGCCTTGTAAGGGATTGCATATACCCGAGAAATTTGACCGGTGGTTGCTAAGACCGAGTGGCCGAGGGGTACAGGCATCAGCCGCGAAAGCTGAGTACGTGGGTTCGATCCCCACCTCGGACATAGGTGATCTTGGTCGTTTTTCTTTGGTATATGACATCTAATATTTATAATTTATATAGTATTAAGTAGTGTGGCTACTGGAGAAAAATTAAAAGTACAAATCAAAATATTTAGTTAATAAATAATTTGATTTGTACTTTCGCAATATGTTCAATCCCATTTTAAGTCATACTAATAATGTCAATGACCATGATAGCTTAATTAATACACTCCTTCACAATAAAAACACATACTAAAATACAATTTTTATAGAAAAAATGCGTATGCATGCTGTTATGATATATGTATCTTCACCATGCCATAGTACGCATGTACCATATTTATAATCGCCACACGGGCCGAACGACGAAGTGATACCATATTTATAATTTTATCCACCATTGTATAATGTACCAATGGTTCGCATAAAAACAATTTGAATTTGAATTTTTCACCCTTTTGGTGTTAAAACTTTGAGTGTTAAATCCGATAGATGTGCTAGCGGTAGTAATAGTAACTAGTAACGTAAACCAGTATTCCGGTTTGGACTCTGACACCCGATGCGGGTGTCGAGTGTCTGGTCTGCCAACTTTCTTGTTTGAGGCCTTCAATTACGTAGGTACTCTTTCTAGATTGATTACCTTATCGAGCAGGTGGGGATTAGAGTGTTTGTTTTAGTAAATTATACAGTTTGATAACCCAACAATAATACACGTAATCGAATCCTGAGAAAAAAAACCTGTCCAAAATTTAAACATGGCTGACTCAGATAAAACTTATTGGGTATAAACATTTTGAGATTAGTAGGTAATTAGCAGAGATCGGAAAAAATGGACGTCATTGTTCGCAATAATATGGACATGACTCCTCGGTGATTCTCAAAATAGTGGCATCGTACCCTGCCGTTATGTTTTTGAATAGAAAGTATATGAAATATGTATGTTACACATATAATTTTTTTTTTACAGATAGACACTAATATTACACATCGAGGCCAAAACATTATTTATCTATACATATAATACTTTTTTAGAAAAAAAATTAAGAATCCCGTTTTCTACTGTACCCTGCCTTGTCCAAACACGACACTGCTCCAGTTTTAGCTCTTTAGATTATTTAACTACAGTTGTATGATAATAAAACTTGTTTTTTTTATAGAAACTATACTATTACATTATTAAATATGACGTTGCACACGATGTTTAGATTACTTTTAACATAAATATTCACGTTCGAAGTGTGTCCAGCGATATTTTCTCTATATCCTGTGCGTTCGCGGTATTGCACCTCACACACACATAGAAAGTCTTATTGACAACCTAATAGAAGCAAAACACGTCTTCAGTATGGTTCTAACCGCTGGTGGAGAGGTTTCTGCACAAGGTGCACCTGTCTTGTGTCGACAAGTTTTCGAAGTGTGACGTTCGGAGTTTGTAACAGGTATGTACACTTTATCCTGGCATGCTTATTTTAAAATATTAATACGGTTGGTTTCTTACTTATACTATTTTAATATTCCATTAGGGTATAACTATATATACTAAAATTATGATACTTGTATTATTAACAGTTAAGGAGATAATATCTAGTTAGTCGACTTTGCACTGCACCCTGTGTAACTTTATCCTGCCATCACTCTGCAGGGTAAAGTGACCGTTGACAGGATAAAGTGAAAAAAGCTATTTATACAAAGTTTTTACGAACTTGCGCTATATGCAGGTGATTGCGTATGTATGTTTGAGGGTATCATGTCTTTCTACAGAATTTCATTTTACCAAATACCACTTGCCAACCCACGTTTCGCAGATGATTCACTTGGCATACTAACATTTGCCAACTTCCATTTGGTTCCTCTTTCTCTTTCCGTGCTATGCATCTCTAAGCATTCTGCTGATGATCGTTTGAGTTCCCTCGTGTGTTGCTTGGCGATCCAGGGCCTGATTACAATATTGGAGTCACCTTTAAACGTCTGGTATTTGGACGATGGGGAACTGATTCCAATATCGTGCTCAATGACTTTTGCCAACCTTGTGGTCAATAGGCTTAGACGTAAATTCTTGGAAGTGCGATTTTTATGCCTGTAGCCCTATCAGACTTCGAATCTGTCTTGTCAGGCATCAGAGTAGTTTGATGGAGTGAGCTCGGAGCTTTAGGCTAAGACGGTGGCTTTGAGGGCTGCTTCTGAGTGCTTAGAGCAGCTATGAGCCGTTGGTGCTTCTACGCAACTGCCTTACCAGTACAACGCCGCGCTTAACTTATACTTTAAGCACAGTCTCAACTTGGATGTTTCAGCAGGAGGCAGTTAAATATGACAATTTGCTTAAGCAAAGGTTAGGAACTGTCTCAACGTTCTTGACGAAACGCAGTAGTGCAAAACGACATTCCCTATTCGTTTCGGAGGTCTTGAGATTCGCTGTATGCTGTATAGGACGCTAGGGTCGTAGCGTTTCTTACCTCCTTTCATGCGTCGGCAGGTATTTTTGCTAAAATCTTGTCTATAAACCTACCTTTCGTGGGGAAGGCTCTGGACGTGTGATCGGTTCGCTTTTTGGGGGAAGCGTATCCGAACAATCCCAATTCTCAAAAGCTATGGGCTGATGTTTTGCGTTCATTTAGCAGCTTTCTGGAAGGTGCTAACTAGTGTTGTGGAGGATATCACACGGTTTAAAGCGATGAGGCAGCCCGAGTTCTGGGCCTGGTTGCATGCACTACTGTCACCACAACTAGGAAAAGCACTCGATAACGATACATTGAGAATGGGTGGGATCCAAGGTGTGCGAACCCCATCTGTGTATATGCAGAGCGTCAGTAGAGGTGAATGGGCACTACGGACTGAGTTGTTCCCGTTCTGCGGGGCGTTCGAGACACCATGTGATTAAGAACTAGGTCTCGGCTCTCGCCGAATGTTCCCTGCATAGCAGAGCTTCAGGACTTGAGCCGTACAGATGGCAAGAGACCGGACGGCTTAGCGCTGGTTCCCTGGGCATGGGGCCGCTGCCTGCTGTGGGGTGCTAAGTATGGGCAATTGGGCAGTATATTTGGACCTTCGCATCTATCGCAGACATTGCAAAGGATGCAGGCGCGGCCTCTGAGAACGCTGCCAAGATCAAACATCTAAAACCAACTTGCAACTTAGAACCAGCTTACGAATCTGTTCCCCGTTCCAGTTCTCACCTTGTCCAAAGAATTTCGCTTGCCGTCGAGCGCGGTAATACTGCAAGCACGTTTGGGAAGGGTGACATCCATCAACATTGTAAACAATCCTAAAAACCTGCATTATTTCATAAACACGCACTTTTAGAACACAATTAACTTAAAACCTTCAACCTTGTGTTCACATAAAATTTTCCGGATACTATAGGTAGTACGGTCAAATCGTACATTAAACTCGCAAAATATGTAGTAAAGCTGCATTTTTGGTATGTTGTTTAGACACCATAGGGCACTATAAAACCACATTTTGCAAGCAAATAAAAGTTGTGCTAATTACGTAGTACGTGAAAAACTGCGAAATTTACGGTCATTTTTCAGTTTCTGATTTTTATTAAAAAAACCTTACGTTTTTTGACATTATATGTTAGGAAGCGTTTAAAGATTAATAAATTTCCAACAAGTTGAGCTAACATGTATTACCGTAGGTCTTATAGTTTTAGAGATTTGCGACTTCTTAAAAGTACTCTTTTTTGTAAACTAACGCTATTTTGAGTTTTCCTAACGATTTCGGCTTAATATCGCCTCACCTAATTATGCTACGAAAAACATGCAATAATGACCTTATAGCGCACTTAATATTCTTTCGTTAAAGGGTAAAATCATGTCAGCAAACTTTGTAATTGAAAATAAAAACGCGTAATTCAAAAGGCAGTAGGCCCGCTATCTAAGTTTTACATACAAATCGCAAGTCGTGTTGCAAAGCTGCAATTTTAGTATATTATATAGGCCCTATAAGGACGTACAAAAATGTATATTACAAGAAATACAAAAAAGGAATTTCGGCATAAGACGAAAAAAACTGAAAAATTACTAGACTTCTTTTACTTTTTGACGTTTAATTAAGAAACTATTATCTTTTTGATACTAATTGCTACAAAACTTAAAAAGAATATTAATTTTGAAAGGATTTGAGCTACCTTGCATTACCCTAAATTATATAGATTTAGAGATACGACATTTCAAAATGTGCCCTTCATTAAGTTAAAAAAATAAATGCATGTTTTGAAGCCTCGTATACCCCCAACTATAAGACTTACAGTTATTGTTATCGGCTCAATTTGTTCCAAATTTAATGTAGTTGTTATCTACAATTACTTTTTTTTTCTTAGCGCGAACGTTTTGCCAATATTTAGCGAATAGCTTTAACGTAACCTACAATTTGTTTAATTTTTGATAAAAGGGCACTTTATGAAATATCCTATCTCAAAATATATATAATTTACGGTGATGCAACGTAGCTCAAATCCTTTCAAATTTAATGGTCTTTCTTAGTTTTATAGCAATTAGTATCAAAAAGATAATAGATTTTTAGTTAAACGTCAAAAACTAAAAAAAGTCCGATTTTTTTCCGTTTTTTACGTCCTATGCCCAAACTATTTTTTTGTTTTTCTTTTAATATGCATTTTCGTATATATCTGTAAGGCCTTTATAATATACCAAAATTGCAGCTTTGCAACTCGACTTGAGATTTGTATGAAAAACTTAGATAGCGGGCCTCCTGCCTTATGAATTTCGCGTTTATACTTTCAACTACGAAGTTCACTGACCTAATTTTACCCTTAAATTAAAAAATATTAAGTGCGCTATAAGGTCATTATCGCATGTTTTTCGTAGCATAATTAGGTGAGGCGATATTAAGCCGAAAATTTTAGCAAAACACAAAATTTTATCTAGTTTACAAAAAGGAGTACTTTTTAAAGTCTCTAATCTCTGAAACTATAAGACCTACGGTAATGCATGTTAGCTCAACTTGTTGGAAATTTATTAGTCTTTAAACGTTTAATAACATATGATATCAAAAAACGTAAGGTTTTTTTAATAAAAATCAGAAACTAAAAAATGGCCAGAAATTTCGCAGTTTTTCGCGTACTACCCAGCTAGCACAATTTTTTTTTGCTTGCAAAATGTGGTTTTATACTGCCCTGTAGTGTCTAAACAACATACCAAAAATGCAGCGATACTACTTGATTTGCGAGTTTAGGGTAAAATTATGTACGATTTGACCGTACTAAGGTACAAATATATAAATATTAGGGCGTAAGATCATAACGGTCGATATATTTTAAGTTTAGGTTTAATAAAAGAGTTGAATTATTAGTGGTAAACTTGTTTTTTCATTTAAACTCTCTTAAACCTGCCATATTTTCCCTACTACCCTGTCTTGTCACTTTCTCCTGTATGTCTAAAATTTCAACTCGCCATAACTTCTATGTTTTTCGGACTAGTTCGTTCCCTTTCACAAATTTGATATCGTTGATGAACTCAAAAACATATTCAAATCTAAAAAGCTTAAAAAAAAACCACTTTAATTTTTTTCATTTACTTTACCCTGCCGATGCCACTTTTATGAGAACAACCCTTTAGTTGATTGAATAATGAATCATTTAATTAACTTTGGTAACTTAAAACTTTGAAAACCTTTTTAAATAGTCACATCAAAATTTCGTAATCAAATTTCAAGAAATTATTTGAATCACGAAATTTTGGAGTCACGTCCATATTATGCAAACAATGACGCACATTTGTCCGATCCTTGGTAATTAGAGAGAGTACTAAAGACCAACCAACCAATTACCAATACCAAAATAAAAAAGTTTTTGTTAAAAATTTCATTCGGTGCATGCTTTTAATGGCGACTTATTTTCTTTAATCATAATCAACAACGGGGCGACATCCATGGATAAAGAGCTGATATTACCAATTTACCTACCACCTTTCTGCTCCAACATCAAAATTAGTGTCGTAATACTGCATTCTCTTCCAGTTTCTGTATCCATTTTTATTCACACCACAATTTTAGTCAGTCAACTGGACGAATTTGAGCCAAAACACAACAAACAAGGAAAGTAAAATAAATAACAGCTTGTAATATTCCAGTCCCCTTACATCCCCCAAAGTTTATTTTACCAACTTATTACGAGGTACTTACTTACAAAGAGCAGGGTATCTCACCGTAGGGAGTAGGGTGAGTGGATGTTTAGGAGACAGTTACCTGAAATACATAAAAAGAAAAATGTTAAAGTAAGTAATTAAAATTAGGTAGGTAAACTTGTAAGGCAGAAATCTAGCCCAATTACTTAACACATTTCGAAAAAGTTCAAATATAGCGAACTACACTGGACAGGTAGAACAAAAAATCACTAAAACTTGTATTTTACAATGTCACTCGTAATTGTTCAAGCAATATTATCCGTGCCTGAAGCGTCATTGTGTATCAGATGGCTTATGATGCTTCCGTTTTTGCCGTTTATCGTGCAACTTGTCACATTCGCACTTGCATACTCGATAAAACGTGAGGGATATCGGGACCATCACGAGCCTACAATATAAACAGTAGTTTTGGGGCGTGCATGGCCGTCTCTAGCCTCTCCCGATAGCTTTTCCAAATTACTATGGCGAAATTTACCATTTGGGATTCTTAGTTCTTAGGTGGACATCACGCCAGATACGTTAGGTACCTACTCAATTATAAAATTATAATACAACTATTATAAGAACCGATTGATTTTCAAATGTTGGAATCAAAGTTGTAAGCGCCGAGTGTTTGAATCAAGGAAGTAAAACAGTATACGTTTGTCTTCCATATCGATTTTGATGACCACACGACCTCAATAATCAATTGTTTTTCTAGCATAAAACACTTATGTGGTTAGCTGTTCTCAAAACGCTTTTACAGTAAAGTTGGCCGGCCGTGTTGATCGTATGTATAACTAGACGTAGGTGAGCTTAGGTTTTACAGGAAGCCATTAAAAGCTAGAGTTACACATGCCGATTATAAACGGAGTACATATACGTATATCGTACGAGTACGTGTCGCTATGACGCACGTGTACAGTGCAAAGCTTTTAAGGCCCGCTGCAGTGTGCCGCCAATGCGGGCCATATTTCAGACACCTGTTTTCTCTGGGTTTGCTTATTAACGTGGCTTTTTGCACTGAGGGTTCTCCAGCGAGTAGAGTTGTGGAGATTTTAAAACTCCAGTCTTAGAGACTTTGCTATATTTGAGGATTGACTTTATTTTATGCGTATTGGTGGAAGAATGGGCCGTGTGGTGATGGTAGAAAGAATTGTCACTACCCCAACTCTTCCAGCGGGTGTCGTAAGAGTCGACTAAGGGATTGAAATGAAATATCACTGACCATTCTGAAGATTACAGCAAATTCATCACATTGAACACATTTAGTGTGATCGCCCATCCGCTTTCCCAGCGTGGCGATTATTTTATGGGCACAATGGATTATACGCTAAGTTAATAGGAGAGGGCTTACGTCCAGCAGAGGACTGAGATAGGCTGATGATGAGATATGATGGAAGATATCGTCTTGTTGGGCTTTTAGTCTTGCCTTGAAAGTCTTTAAGGTTTGAGTCTTCGAGTATCTAAATTAGCGTTTTACACACGCCATTATTGCATTAGCTATTATTAGTTCCCAATTGTAATTGAAGAGTATATTGAGCTGGTGGCTTATCGTGGTCAATTTACCGTTTATCGTGCTTCTCGTCACTTTCGCACTTACATACTTGTTAGAACCTGACGGCAACATCGACAAACGATGAAAAACATTACCACCATAAGCCTACTGATGTTTCGTATGTGTACACTGTACGGTTGGCTCTAATAATATGTATACGATTTTGATTCTAATGCCTTTGACATACGTTCCGAAATGTTTACATATTATTAGACGTGACTACAATGCAAAGCTTTTAAGGCCCGCAGTGCAGCGCCAATGCGGGTCATATATCAGACACCTGTTTTATCTGGTGCTTATTAATGTGGCTTCCCGCGTTGAGGGTTCAACGGTGCCATCATGGTTGGGATTCAGCTGGATTCCCATAGGAAAGGATGCGTTTCCGTCAGAGCTTTGCTATGTGGACGCGTTTACTTAAATATCATAAATAATCTAGAGTCTAATTCTAACCTACGTCTTAATGAATAAATGGTATTCTATGACGTACTGACATTTCTATTACTCCCTAGGGAATTTCACTTTTCTATTACTCCCGCTACGCATGCAAGCAATGGCGCGCTTAGACAGCAAGTGTGATGAAAATAAAATATCAAATGTCTGTGGCCTATATGCTACATTGTGGCCCATTATATTAATTTAAACTTTCATGATTATAGCTCAAATTTCAAAATATTAGTTATAAGTTAACGATTGGCATCTTGGCTACACAACCATGTCGTCCCGCTATAACGTATGTTATTGAAAAAAAACGGACACTTTTATAAAATGTCTACCCCATTCCCCAGGGTGCACTCGGCTTGAAAAAGTAATCGGAACCTCCTGTTTCACGCCAGTAGGCTCGACACTGAAACTGCTTACACGTTTGGCAGAATTTCAACTCGTATAACTTATAATAACTGTTCAAATAACGCGAAAAAATGGCGCAATGCTCCAAATAAGCTTTTTACTGCGGATGTCATTTTCATGTTCGAGATATTCCGGTTGGCGTGAATAAGTGTGCTTTTTTTCATGGCAATATCGGGTTAAGAGCTTATTTGTTTTTAATTTTAAATTCTAGTATTAAAATTCAATGATTAACACGTTCGACGCCGGTGACACGGATATGTGACCGAAAAAGCTGTAGTCCTATGCCAGTGATACACAATATGTATACCTACACATACACATAACATAAGTGATCAAAGTATTCTTATTCTTCTGCCACTAGCATTAATCAAGTTCTTACTCCTCGCCGGCATAGGAGTACAGTCTTTTCGGTTACACATGAGTGTCACTGGCATAGGATTTCTATCAGATAATTTCGATCGGCATAGTATAAGCACTTAGTGAAACAGTACCGGAGGCGAGCGTGTTAACTCAAATGAAACATGATACTAAAGTGACGAAACCCTGAAAGACCTGCTTGCCTAGCCAAGACGTCGTTCTGAAAACTTTACGATAAGCGATAAGTCACGTGACCACAATAATGTATGGAGATGGTCACGTGACTTTTCGTACGGATCTGTCATTCTCATACATTTATTACTTATCGGTTATCGTATACGATTGCAAAATGGCATCTTGCTGACCACCCCGCCCTCTGAGTTCCTTCATGGCGTGGTATGGACGACGATTTACACAAACTACTTTAAAGACATACGGGTCTTAATCGCGTAAACTTACGTTTAATTATATCCTGACGTTTCCTCTCGTTTCAAGTCTGCCTGTGACCACGGGTGTAACGTCGTGCCCGAAACGTCAGGATATAATTT
>JALPQI010017588.1:0-25930 GCA_025490895.1 Thaumatotibia leucotreta | reverse complement strand
GTGTTGAACTTCTACGAAAGTCACAGCAAAACTCAGCGCAGCTCCATGGAAAAATGATTTTAATTCTATCTTTTTTTCTATATTTCCATGTTTATTTGTAGCCAGTGTTCATATAAAACTATAGGTAACCTTATGTTAAGAAATTAATGTTTTGTATTAACAAATGAAAATAAACCAGTATTCGTTTTGAAAATCCCTACACCAAATTATATCAGTAAACGCGTTAATAATGCCCAAGTTTTTAGGTTTTCCTGTTTATGTCAATATCTGTAACGTTGAATGGGTTCATTGATCACGTGTTTATTGTAGTTTTGAAGCACCTGTTTTGTTTTGTAAACGAATATTCTGGGAAACGAGGATTTTATACAACTCGAATAATGTTTGGTAAACTAGTGGTTATTTCGGAAAATCTGCAAACGTTCATACGTTTTTATATTTAAACATATTCTGCTCCAGTTAGCGTAGAAAATGTCGGAAAAAAATCAATTGTTTTTTCGGGAATGTATGATTTTTTTTTTCAAACGTAATTTTGGGTATACGGACATACAAAAAGGATTCCATATAGGTAAACATATTGTTTTGTACTCTAGCGCTCGATTTCTAACTAAAATATTTGTTTGAAGTACTGAAATTGTACTGAAATATGTTTTTAATAATTGCGAATTCTTTTATACATATTATTCGCTTGAACCCACGAGGTTACTGTTACAGTTGTGAAACATTGGAGATAGTGGCCGATGTCATATCCTTTGTCTGCCACTAACTATAATATACATATTTAAAAACATTGCTGAGTCAACTAACATTGACAGGAAATGGCAACTTATATGTATCGAATTACAAAAAGGAGATACAAATTCTGCAATGGTATTTTATGAAAGCTTTGTAAGACGTGCGTTCGATAAATTTTCTTTGTAAATTTTCCTCTGTTGTTGCACTTAGAGACGTCTATTAAAACGTACATGGTATCTTTAACATGTAGGGCAATAATACACCTATTTACCATTTTCTTACAATGGGTATTTCTGATACAGTTCGTAATTTGTCATATTCATTTACTCACATAAAATTAGCGCTCCTATTAAATACTGACCTAGTAAAGTGGTTTTAAAACAAAACTTAACGCTTGTGTTACGAAGTTACCCATTTCCTTTGTATAACAAACTTTCGTAACAAAATGGAAACTATCGTGATTTTTGTTTTCATGAAGCCTTTAATGACGTACAATGTTTGAAACACCAACTTAAAGATCGACGCAGTGGCTACTCTACAAATAAGAAATAAAATATTCAACTTCTTGACCCTTATTTTTTGGACTTGGTCGTGACACAGATGTCAAAAATACCCATGACAAAAGATTTTGCTTTATTTACGACAATCCAAGTCTATTTCAAAGTAAGTATGGGCGAAAACAGCGCAACGTATAAGGCGGGGTCAGAACATATAAGGATTCCTGACGGCCTAGGTTTAATGTATTCAGACCCAGATAACTAAGCAGTGAAGCATCTTGTGCAAAATGAACCCATCTAATAGCTTTTACAAAAAAAGGATATAACGATTTTTGAAGAGATCATACTGATATCAGTAGGTTCTGCAGCAAATGTAGAGTGTAGGTCTTAGTTATTAAAGCTGGACACGACTATTTTTCTGATTTCAGTTTTGGTTTATAGTTAGTAATGAAATAGAGCTCCAATTCTTACTATAAAGTAAGACTAAGTAAGTAGGATAACCTAAGAGTAGTGATAAACGAGTCTCTATCACATATTAACTGAGCTTTACCTTTAAAATACGAAAAACAAACAATAATTTATCAGTTTCCCATTTCGACTACCACTTTTGCCAGAATTTCTTATTGTCTCGACTTAATCACCACTCTGTCCGCTTCAATTAACCTTAATGTAGAGAGCTGTATTTACTACCTATTGTACTATTTATTTTCCTTTTAATTATTATGGACACACCCTTTTACGTAAAGTTGTGTTTAGGGAACGTTGACTTTACGAAGTATTGTCCTATTACAGTAAAGTGGTTTTGTACGGGGTGCGGCGCCATTGTGTCGTAAATAAGCATCATTGGCACTGAGTTATTTATGTCCGGAATATTTTACTGTAGTATTTTCTAAGTTCGGTAAGCTCTAGCGGTAGTTAAGCAAGCAAGACAAGTGGGAACTTATTGTCTTTTCAGATTTATTTATTGCAATATAAATTTACACGTACCTACAGTTACAAAACGAATGCATCATGAGATTCATGAAACTAATATTAAAGAATAACAAATACCTATGCATACAAATACAAGGATTACAAAGTGTCCAAGAGGAAGGGGGAAGGTTTTAACCTCGTACCTAGTCCTGTCCTGAGTCTAAAAGAAGCAAAAAATATCATGTGACATTAGGCCACTAAGTAAAAAAAAACCTTTCGACGCATTATGCCAAAAACGCAAAACGCCATTCGTACGCTAAACGCCAAAAACGCAATAGACCAAATTCTCTTAATGCCAAATACGTATAATACCAAATCTATAGAAATACCAAATACGCCAAATGCCGAAACTATATAAAATCTAATTACGCATAATGCCAAAAGCTAATACGCATAATGCCAAAACTTACACACGCATAATGCCAAAAGCTAATACGCATTATGCCAAAACCTAAATACGCATAATGCCAAAAGCTAACCTATGAATGACAAACACATATATTGCCAAACATTATAAAAGTGACACCAGAAACAGTACCCTATTTCACCACCTATTTGTCAACATCATTGTTAGATAACTACAATCACAGGCGTCCATGAGCTACGGGCACCGTTTACTATCGTCCGGACTGTATGCTTATTTACCACTAACCTGTCGTTTATAAATAAAAACGCCACTAATACCACTAAAGACGAATACTTTTGTGAAGAGCTCTTGACAATTGTCACGAAAAAGACGTGATATGTTAAAAGTGAAATTGCTATATCATCATAATATATATATTCCGGCCACGAGACGGATATGCCAGCAACATCAAGAAGGAAGTCCAGGCTTCTACTGGGGCGTGTTACGGCAGGGTCCTGTTACCGACGACTTCAACGAGCTCCACACGCAAGACATAGTAAAATTATTCAGACAAGCTATTACGTTAATACATTTTACTACATCAAGTATCACAGAAGAAATATAATGTTCTATTCTACCTATCTGAGGAAATTATAGCTGAATTTATCCAAAATATTGTTTTTTTTTATTGTTTTCCCGTGATGCAGAGCAAATCAAGGCGTGATATAAAGATTTTCTATCACGCTTTGGTAACAAATAAATAATAATACTATTTTAATAACATATTGTTAAGGATGCTCCATGGGATATTTTTTATATGTGAGGATATCATTACTATGATAATGAGTTTGGAGAAATGTACACATAATTATTAATGAACTCTACTATACATAATATATAGTAGTGGTACAATTAGTAATAACTTAATCACTTAAGTGAGCATCCTTCCTTGCCAGAAGGCCTACCACGAAGCGTTTCGTTCGTTCGATCGTCTAGTTCCCTCCCTATCGCTCTTGCTTGTTCGAGCAACAAAGAGGCAGATAGACGATCGAACGAACGAAGTGCTTCGTGGTAAACGTCCTGAGCTTTCAAAGCTTTCTATTTGTGACTGGAACTTAATTGTGACGCTGGTTTCGCGACATAGTAGATACCCCAATGCCGCCAAACTCAGTTTCATTGCCAGCTTGAGCTTGAGCTTTCTGTGCCACTACTAGCATAAGTAATAGTACTAAAGTACACAGGGGACACTGTCATACATTTGACGTTTAGCTGTCAAATCAAGCAAATGCTAAGATGACATTACACTTAGGATTGTCACTATGCTCTAAAAGGAGCGTGTGATGGAACACATTATATAAAGTTCATGCAAAATTAGGAGTACCTACACATTTTTCCTGTTATCATACTTATCATAAATTGTGTTGAGCGTTTTTGTCATTCTGCGTGTTTGGCATTATGGGGGATGTTTTTCTTCAATACGCGAAACGACAAAATGGCGAATTGCGTTTTTGGTATTATGCGTTTTTTGGCATAAAGCGATTTTGGTATTAAGCGTATTTGGCTTTATGCGTGTATTTTTTTTCAGTACGCGAAATGACAAAATGGCCTTTCGCGTTTTTGGCATTATGCGTCGAAAGGAAAAAAAATCCTTGAATAAATTTTGTACATCACTACATAGTATAAAATAAAGTCACTTTTTCTGTCCCTATGTCCCTTTGTACGCTTAAATCTTTAAAACTACGCAACGGATTTTGATGAGATTTTTTTAATAGGTAGAGTAATTCAAAAGGAAATGTTTTTATGTAGGTATAGTACCCGTGCGAAGTCGGGGCGGGTCGCTAGTAAAAAATAAATGTTATTAGTAAAAATATTATTAGGAACAACTTCCAAACATTTTTTATTTATCATTATTTTGTGAAGACTTAGGAGGTGCCTAGGAAGTTTGTGAATGATTATTTTAAACCAAACTACCTAACAACGACATCGCGATCAAAAACACAGTTTTTAGTGAATAAGAATAAAATACCTTTTTCGATAAAAATTACATTATCTTTGAAATTAGCCAAAATCCAGCTCACTTCACATGACATTTTAGTATCTAAATATGTTCAGGATTATGCTTCTAAAATGTATCCCATTCCTCCCTTATAGAGCTATTGGTATACACACATTCACAAAGGCACATATATATACAGAGTGTTTTTTTAAGTGGGACAGTATGGGGAAATCGGAAACTATAGAAGATACAAGGAAGCTGTCTTAGGAGACATTAGGTATTTTTTTGAGATAACAATTTTAGCATTTTCAAAATTTTGGTCAATTTTTTGACGCAGATAGACGTGATTTCATGCGTAGACAATTTTATTGTATTGGATAAAAAAATTTGAACAGCTAAAGTTAGCCAAATTTAAGAAAACCATTTCTCATATTACATCCACTATGAAGTGTCTAGGTACTACTGCAAGGTCAATATTTAAAAAAGTATTACTTACACTTTTCGAATACGACATTTCGAACACATGCATATTAGGAGAAAAAATAATTAGATTTAGGTGACGTAAGTGCGTGGCGCCGTTGTGTCGTCTGAACCGGCGTCGTTCGGCAGGTTTTCTGCTCTTTTGTAATTTTACGTTGCTTGCAATGCAACTTTATAGTTGGTCCCTTTGTCATTATACGGAGATTCTTAAAATAATACTTGTATATCATTATTTTTATTAGTCTGGGTAGTTATTTTAAAAATCTTCGTGTATAAAAATTGTAGAAAACACCATTTAGTGTTTTGGACTGATGAAGACAATTGTGAGTGAGTTTAGTAAAACGTCCCAATTTGTCGTTTGCCATAAAGTCGCTTTGTCAGTTTATTCATATGAAGATACAAGGAAATCTCGTCTTTATGGTAAGCGACAAAGTGGGACGTTTTACTAAAAACTAACACAATTATGGGTCTCCCCAAATCAATACATGCGGTTTAAGTCGGTTGAAAAAGCTTTATTCGACTTCATAAGAGCATATAATCCGGCCCGATCAACGTAATCGCTCTTAAGGGTCGGATAGATGTGGGAAATTTTACAGTTTCTGTCAAATTTCCCCATTTCGCACACACGCACACTTCACGCACACTACCTCATTTTACCGAGCGGGGTCATTGAACCTTGGTGATTTTTTTTATGAAAGCGGCCGAGTTTGTAATTTATCACTACCTCTTTTGAAAAATTACACTTGTCAACGTACTAGATGGTAAAAAGATAGAGAGGGATAGATTTTATAAGACTATCCTTGTCTTTTCGAGTCGTCTCAATGCAATGCAAAAGACAGATTTAATAGGAAGAAGATAAAATGAGTGTTTTAAATCGACACGAGCTAGGAATTTCCTTTTCGCACGTGTATCATACGACGTTTTTCAGTACAGATGGCCCTCTGAAGTTTCTACCTGATAAGAAATAAGCCATTTCTCGCACTAGTGCGGCTAAAATCTGTACTAAAAATGGATTTTCAGTACAGATCAATCAATTTGTTACAGTCATCATCAGATATATCTGAACGACCACGACACTCAAAAATATCTGAGCATGCACACGAACGCCATGATAATAGCGGCCTGCTCAGATATTTATGAGCACCCTGGCCGCTCCGCTATATCAGATGGTGACTGTACAGCATCGTATTCTGATTAGGAAATAGTAAGAGAAAAAAATCCGCGTTAGAACAAAATGGCTTGGTTCGATACTCCGATAGTATGCTTGTTTGACCAACTGGTTGTAAGGCAAGCCATGAGTCCACTATAATAAAAAAAATAGAATTATATTTTTCTGATCAGAACACGATACTGTTGAATATAGGCCCTAAGTATTCACTATCACCAGCTTTTCGTAGACATTCAACTTTCCCACTGCTGTGTGCGCCAAACGCACAAGAGTCCACCAACGATTGCAGTGCCAACGACGGACGCACATTTGCGTCGTTGGCACTGCAATCGTTGTCATTTGCATTTGATATATACAGAGGTAAATATTCTAAATTTATTTATTTTTTCTATTTGGAGATTATTAAGAAGTTAAATATACCTGAACAATTGTTTGATGAGATTAATAAGTGTATAGATGTAATGCACAATCTCTTATTTTCGTATATTGAAGAAAAAACCCGATTCTATCTTCTCCACAACTCGTTTCAGTGCAATGGTGAAGTAGTTTCCGTGAAAAGCCTAAAGAATGGAATTATGCATTACATTTGTATAATTATTAATGTGACTTACCAGCAGTTATCAGGTTTAAGGGAGCTTATTTTACTAAATTAAATTGCATTCTTTATAAAAATAAAAATGCACACAGGTAAAACATTTAGGCATTTATTATATTATCTTAAATGGTAATCAGTAGTTTATTTCAAGAATAACAATTACAACTGTAAATTGAAGAATTACAATTACAAGAAAAAAGTAGATCTTAAAAAAAATATTACATTTACTAATTTAAATATTAGATGTCCTATAGGTACTAAATATACAAACAATATCGAAGTTTACCAACGCCAGAGGTGGAATTTGGAGAGTCGTCCTCATGTTTGCGGCTGTTGCCTAAACCACTTGGCCACTCCAGTGGTTTAAGCATCAGCCACGAACGCTGAGGACGTTGGGTTCAAATTCCACCTACGGCGTTGGTAAGCTTCGGTATTTTTTCTGTGGTATATGGCATCAAATATTTAACTTTATTTAGGTACATCGTAGTGTTACTACCTACTTATAAAAAATATTTTATAAAATAATTTGAGTTGTTCCACAAAAATTGTAACCGTTATCATGGCGGAACCAGGTCCTGAATTCTGTCCATATTCTGTCGTTTCATATTGCATTATTTAAATCAATAAATAAATATTTTGGGACATCTTACACAAATCAACCTAGTCCCACGGTAAGCTCAATTGAGGTTTGTGGTGTGGATACTAGGCGACGATATATATAATAGATAGATACATATAGATACTTAAATACATAGACAGCCATGACCAAGGACCAGATTATTCGAAATATAATTTTTGAAATGGAAGAGGTACTAATTTTTTTACAACAGTATAGCAATTCAGTACTAAGCAATGCAATATGAATCGACAGAATTCAGGACTTGGTTCCGCCATTATAACGTTATACCTCTTCTATTTCTAAGTTATATTCAAAATTATCTGCCATTTTGAAAAAAAGAATACCTATCTTTGAAGTTTCTATTACCTGTCTTTGAAGTATACATATATGGACTCATTGCTGTTTTAGCTCTGCAAAGCAAATTAAGATTTGTTCTACATTTTTTGAAGTCATGCTGCGTCTCCTATTTGAAAAGATCCATTTTAAAAATAAATTTCAAGTGCAATTGGTTGCAACCGTACTTGTGAATAAAAAAATAAAAAATATAACATAAATATATTTATTTATTTATTTATTTAAACTTTATTGCACAAAAGTAAAACTTAACGTACAAAAGGCGAACTTAATGCCATGAGGCATTCTCTACCAGTCAACCTTAAGGCAAAGCAGAGAGATTGTGGGCGGTGCTACATCTATCCAGTTAAATAATATGAACAAAAACATATATATCATATCTATACCTACATATATACCTACACAAATATATACACGAACTAACTACATACATACATTAAAATACATATTAATATTAAATATACACAGTTTTTAAAGACGAACTTCATTACCATTGACAATGATAAAATTACCACCAAGTGGATGCCGCAAACTAGGCGGGGACGAGGCAGGCCCAGGCGGAGATGGCAGGACGACCTGGACGCCTTCGCCAACAAATGGCCAGACTTGGCACCGAACCGGGAGCTGTGGAGATCTGAGGGAGAAACATTTGCCCAGCATTGGGACACGTCTACAGGCTAGGAAAAAAAATAGATCCTGTTTCTGTTCAGGATCAAAAGCTTGTATAGACCCAAAAAAAGTTTTCGTCTAGAAAATCCGCAAATCGAGATTTAAAATCCCCATACAATTTGTATGAATGTTAAAATAGTACATTTCGACACAAGTGCGAAAAACATGTGTCGATTTAAAACACTCCCTATCGGTCGTGTTTTAAAACATCGCCACTCGTTTCGAATTTCGTTTTTGCACGTGTCTCCTACGACGTTTTTTAGTACAGATCCGAAGTTTCCTTCCTCCGAAGTTTTGGACCTGACGTAAAATGACCCACTAAAATACACCATACACCAAATACACCATCTGTACTAAAAAATATTTTTTCACGCTTAATTTTTTTATGTTAATCGATTCCATTCGTATCCAGTACCAATAGTTTCTCAGGGGTCAACTTATAGCAATGTATAAAAAAGACAAAATTTCAAGAAAACTGTTTTCATAGTTAAATTTACTATGGAAAAAAAGTGAAAGTTTAATTACATCATAATTATGTCACGATAATTATACCTCCTATGCTAAATGACAATAATACTGTGTGGAAACATTAGCTACATTCATTATCTCGATTTGCGGCTTTTCTAGCCGAAAATATTTTTTTTGGTCTCATACAAGCTTTTGATCCTGAACAGGAACAGGATCGATTGGCATCAAAAACAGTTTTCACGACACTGTTCGTTAATGTGGTGATTGTTTGTCTAAACACGGTACGGAAAGTTGCCTATAGACGTATGGCTGTCAAATTGTGACAGCTGTAGAGCTTTACAATTGTACATCTATGAACGTCACGAACAGTACAACAATGTTAAACGTAAACTAAAAGGTCATATCTAAATACGGATTTCATAGGTAGATACGACGTTTTGAAAATTATTTCAGAAAAATTTTCTCGGACTGCTTTTTTAATTTTTGTGGCACAGGATCATGGCGTTCAGCCACATAAAAATGTGACTAATTTTTAATAATTATAAAAAATGTGTTTTATTTCCTCACAGTTGTCGTGAAAAGCACAATGATTAGCTTCGGCTAAAAGTGCAATAGATGAACTCGTACTATCGAAGGCCTCCCAAAGGGTCGGCCTTCAAACAAACTCGTTCATCTATTGCTTACTTACCAGCCTCTACAACAATGTACTATTTTTAAAAATGACAATTTTCTCGCAACCTGTATGATTTTCCCAAAATCAGTAAACGCCAATTTTCACTAATTTAAAATCGAGGAAGGTCATATAAGACCATTTTCGCATAGCTACTCTGGATCTGGTAGCTGCCCTCTCTAACCCAAAAATAATTTCTACCCTGTCTATATATTACCTATATATAAAAAAATAATACTTATACTTGCAAATGAAAATATTAGGGGTTTATATACCTTCTTTCTTTGTATAAACGACGTCAGTGTTCGTTTATTTCTTTTGTTCCCCACTTGAACAAAGCTGAAAACTTAGGAAAATAAGTGTTAAAAAATCATAAGAAATTAGATTTCACTCAAGAAAGACCAACCGACCTAACGAAATAATGGTAAAGGGTCATTCCAGGTGAAATCAACAAATCGAGTGTGCTGCATGGTTTCTGATTTGAATGAAAAAAATGGAGGATATACTTCATGGTGGCAGAAGTGCTGAACCACCATCAGTTTTCTTTTTTATCTTTTAGTTTCCAAGTTTTGCCCTTGCAAAATTCAGAGTGGGGTCAAATTTCTAATTGTGGAAATACAGACATAACTTTTTTTTATACAATAAAAGGTAACGAAATAATTATTACTTTGTAATTATATTTTCAATTGGTTCTTGAGCCAACCCTGGTGCATATCAAATATAATTTTATTCTAAAAAATAAAGTACTTGCCGTGTTCATCTTGTAAAATAAATATAAATGTGTTAGAGCAACTACTTGTAATAGAAAAATATAAATGAAAATTGAGACGTTCGAAAATGCTCATGTTTGACTCTAAAAAAATCAATGTGGAAGATAAAATATTTTCTTTTTTTAAATCATACATCTTCTTTAATTAGATTTGGAAAAAAAAATGTTATTTTGCCTATTTTCCGAAATACGATTTTTTAAACTGCTCACCTAGTGCATTTTTTCTCTTGTTATATTTATGCAGATTAAAATATAAATATGACATAAATCTTTTAAATGCCTATGAATTCAATGAGAAAATATTGAATTAAATCCAGACAGTTGAAATTGACTGTATACACCATGCCCGTTAATGAACCCAAAAAAATTTAACCACGTATTTCTAACTGCATTTAGAAAATATAATGACAAAGTAATAATTATTTCGTTACCTCTTATAGAAAAAAAGTTAGGTCTGATTTTGTACAAGCAGGAATTTGACCCCACTCTTAACTTTGAATGGGCAAAACTTGGAAATTAAAAGATAAAAAAGAAAACTGGTGGTGGTTCAGCACTTCTGCTACTTTGAAATATATTCTCAATTTTTTTCATTCAAATCAGAAACCTCCTCCTGTTCCTCGCTATAGTGAGGGGAAAAGCTTTGTGTTACACACGAGTGCAAATGTATTTTACTTCTCGTAAGTTAAAACACTTGCTACGCTCAGGTTTCTGTTTTAAAACCACTCGCTTCGCTCGTGGTTCAACTATGGAATCCTTTCGCTTGCTCGTGTTTCAATTTCATGCTCGCGGGTAAAATACAACTTTGCACCCTTGTACAACAAATAACTATTTCTTTATAGAAGATTGATGATGAGCAGCAGCAGCACAGCATCGTCACAGTGGACAAATTACTGCGATCGCCAACCCTTTTGCCCAGCGTGCCGACTATGGGCATTTACCTCCTAATGTCCAATACGCATAGTTAATAGGATCACCTTGTATATTATTCTATCAATTTATCGGCCTGATTAATATGTACACTATATCAAGTTGCAAATTTCTAATTCGAACGGTCACTCAGTTATGCTGCGGACAGACAGACAGATAGACAGACAGACGGACGTAGCAAAACTATGAGGGTTCTTAGTTTACTACGGAACCCTAAAATCTCGTGTCGATTTAAAACACTCCTTTCGGTCGTGTTTTATTTTATCGCCAACCTTTACTTTTTTCACGCTTGTATCGTAATGTCATCATCATCATCCATCATCATTATCATATCAGCCGAAAGACGTCCACTGATGAACATAGGCCTCTTCCAAAGATTGCCACAATGACCGATCCTGCGTCACCCTCATCCAGCGGACCCTGGGGCAAGAAAACATTTTTTTTGTCTAGCGGTTAATTCCGAAAACGTTAACTAAAAAAAAAAAACCGGCAAAGTGCGAGTCGGACTCGCGCGCGAAGGGTTCCGTATCATTATCAATTTATCGTTAAAAAAATACAGTTAAATCAATCTATCTTAAAAACTATAAGAGATAATTTAGTCAAACCAAAAATCGTTGATAGAGTTTATTAATATGCATAACATAATTTGTTCTTAGAATTTAATGCACGTAGTTTAAGAAATAGAGGGGGGGACACATTTTTCAGACTTTGAGAGCTGATATCTCGAAAATGGTTCGCTTAAATTAAAGTGTGATGTATAAACCTTTATATCATTTTCAAAGACCTTTCTATTGATACCCCACACGCTTGTATACATCTAACAAAAATCTATCCCTCAGTTACATGTATGGAGGGCCCCAACCCCAATATTTTTTTTTACAATTTAGTATCATAATTCTGTAGCGGTTAATACAACACGTATTCTTATCAAATTTCATTACTGTAGCATTTATAGTTTCCGAGTAAATCGGCTGTGACAGACGGACAGACGGACAGACGGACATGACGAATCTATAAAGGTTCCGTTTTGCCATTTTGGCTACGGAACCCTAAAAAAACTCTCTTTTGTAACCCGAATTTTTTTATACACCTTTTCAACAATACCAACCATACAGCAAAATATTTTTTAATATATTTTATTCTACCTCTTTTTCGGTGTGACTGATATGTAGGTATACGTGTACCAAATTGCAAATTTATTTTACTAACGGCCTATGAGCTATGCTGCGGACAGACAGACGGAAAGACGGACAGACGGACATGGCGAAACTATAAGGGTTCCTCGTTTACCACGGAACCCTAAAAAGGATGGAATTAATTTTGGGTCTATATAGGGTGGCATATTTTTTTTATTTCGAAAAATTTGTCGCATACCAACTTTACGCCGAAATATGAATGGCCTAAACATTGTTGCACACATTTTTGTTTTGCCGAAATTGTTGATCCTAACTTGTTGTTCCTAAATATCGTTTGTCCTAATGATCTTCGTGTCTAATGTGTATGTGTCGAATAATAATTGTGCATAATTGTGATGATCCTACTACTTAATGTACTAAAACTAACTACCTTTAAAAAAATATTTTCCTTAAACTTAACCCTCCCTTAAACCACCCAACCCTGTAGTCCAAAGAATTTTAGTCATCAGTACGGACCTAAGAACCGGTCGACGAAGCCCCGCTGCGCGGGACTTCTAGTCCTGATCTAAGGGATAAAAGGTACCTAACGAACCTATCCAGGTTAGGAGTAGGGGAGGTACAGATTAATTATTTTCTAATACAGGGGGCTTCGCCCCCGAGCCCCCCTTGTGGGGCGCTTCGCTCTCCCGTCGCCCCTTTTTCGGGTTTACAAGTAGGAGGATGGGTAAACTTACTTAAGTATTTTATAGACTACGCCTTTCACTCCGCCCTATCCTAGAAACCTAACCATTCCAAGTAGGTTTTACTCTGGCTTATTACTTGAACATTATTTTAAGCCATTCACCATATTGTTAACATGCTTTTTTCAATGAAATTTCGGACATAACAATTGTAGGCGCAAAGAAAATTGACAGTTTGAGCAGTAGGAAAAATAATATTAATTACAATGAACATTATGATTATTAAGCTTTAGGTAATTCGACGTTCGAGTAATCAATATTAGGATAAATATGGTGTAGGTGTTTTAAATGTGTTTGCGCAAAATAAAATAGGCTAAACGAGTAGTATGCCATTTAACACTATGCCAAACATTCTCGGCCAAAAAATTTTAGGACAATCGACGTTATGCGACACGACAGGCACCCCTTAATTTTATCTTAAAAATATACTCTTCAGACAAAGTTTCGGTTTAAAGACATTATTTTGTACACTTGTATGACGGTGAACACTGTCACCGGCGTCGAAGGTTAAGGGATAAATATTTAAAAAAAAAGCTGAAATTGATTTATCTTATTTTTTAATCAGCAGTTGGAATACGACGTATCAAGGCGCTATCTTTCAAATCACACTATTTCCATACAAACTTTCAACTACCTCATAACCACTTTAGGGTTTAAATTTTATAAAATGGTTTCTTATTTTGTATACAAATGATTATATAAGTAACCTTCTGTAAAAATGCCATCTTTCTAGCCCTAGTAATTTATACTAAATTTATAGTCTACCTTAGTGTCCTTAAACAAAATCTACACCCCTACTTAACCCTCTCAATCATGATATGTCCCTACACTCTGATATATTATTGCATTTTTCGTATTTTACTTAGTAAATCTCCTACAATGTTTTAGGTCTCCAATTGTAGCTTTGCATCCCCTTGTTATAAAATACTTTTATAGGGATTATCATAGCTATAAACATTCTAATCCCCTTTTAACCTTTAAGAAATGGTTATATTACATTTCTTGTACCCTTGTAAAATACCTTATTAATACTAAAGTTTCAAATTTCTAAATTAAAATAAATTTGGATCCCACCTTTGCACTCTTATCTTACCAGAAAAAAACAGCTTACACACGAAGTTTGACATTGCCATTCAAATGAACAATAAGTTGAGTCTCTAATTGTTTACTTACATTTATTTTTACCAATGTATAAAATACGCAATAGAACGTCGACTTTTACAAGAATATGTTTGTAATTTACCATTTTTGGAGTTACCTACGTCACATAAACGTGTACGAGTAGGTATTTGCTCGTGCTATGATCAAAACATCATCATCATCAGCCTATGATAGTCCACTGCTGGACGTAAGCCTCTCCTAATAAATATGTGTATAAACGCATTAGGAGGTAAATGCCCATAATCGCCACGCTGGGCAAGCGGATTGGCGATCGCAGTAATGTGTCCGCTGTGATGACGCTGCTGCCCATCATCAATCTTTTATCAAATAATGGTCAGTGACACTTCAATCCCTTAGGGTCTCACCAAACTAGACGACGCCGTTTCGGCTAATCGCGTACGGAAAAAGCTTTATGTCAACGCAATAAGAGCGAGGACATCGTAAATCGACGGGAAAACGGCGTTTTGCCGTAAAGCTGTTCGCATTCGTACGACCCCGTTTGCAGCCTAACGCACACGTTCGCATTCCTAAATCTCCTAATACCGCCGTACGGTGCCGGAAAGAGTTGAACGGCTCCGATCACGGCCGAGTACCTACGATAAGGACCGGTCAGAGCTGGCGGAAGCCGTTCAGCGTCTTCGACGGCCGAACATAGCTGACGACGGCCGAAAAGAGCCGATGACGGCCGAAGTAGCTACTGATGGGTTTGTATTTATTCATTTGAATTATTACCCACATTAAAATCTGCAATAGATCTGACAACACGAAGTAATACTGTCGTAATCATACACGTCTGTTCAATTTCAAACTAGTTACTAACAACTAGTCTCCAAAAATGAGATTTACGATTGCCGATCACCCGCTGTCCTATCTATCTGTTCGTCGGACTCAGCGGCTGTACGCGTGCTGTCTGACATCTCGACGGCAGGACGGAGCCTGGGAGAGCCGACCGCCGCTTTACAACTGTTGCGGTAGCAAATCGCAGCCGATCGAGCGTTTCTACGGCCGTAAGGAGGGTGAGACTGCTTAACGCAGGTGTTCAACCGCGGAGACGGTCGATCGGCTAAATGCGAATAGTGTGGTGTAAAACACTCGGCGAAAGCCGTCTCCGCGTCGATTGGTTTGGTGAGACCCTTAATCGACTCTTACGACAACCGCAGGAGGAGTTGGGGTGGTGACAAATGTATTCTTATTGCCGTCACCACACGGCTAACATACGATACCAATACTGACATACGAGGTTGCTAAGAGGAGTGACAATTTTGGCTATCAGAAGACGATTTACTTGTATGCTAGCAGATATACGATACAAAAGTGAAAAAAATATATCCAGCTGTGGCCATAAATTTATGCATACCTAATATTCAAATCGTATAATAACAAGAACATAGAAAATACAAATAAGTAACTAGGAATGTATTGCAACTTACAGGGAAAACACGGCCAAATAACTAGTAGGTAGGTTTTTGTGTCCGTATTGATAGTCCTGTGGATTATTATAATTATATAACAAACATATTCTATCTTTCTTTTTATCATTATAGCTAAATTGACATCCTGATCGTTTTGACTTCGAGCCGTCACCGTCGCATGTGTTTTCAAATGACGTATTTTGTTTCCAGAGTACAGAAAATAAACTCCATTACACCAAATCGTATCCGTAAACTTTTTTCATTTTTAATCGTTTTTGCGAATGTAACTTATACGTGTTCGGTAGTATTGAGTTTTATTTTGAATCAGTTGTTATAGTTTTCTAGTGTTTCGTCTTAAAAATAACAAGAAACATAAATAAACGATGGGGTTCGAAAGAATTTCTTCGTTCTGATTTTCCCTACTTATTTAAAGACACTTTGAGTACTGGCATCCCTTGACGTATATGTATATGATTTTATGTCATTTTCAATGTCAAAAAGAGTTGTCAACGGGAGCGATTTGGCGTGCGTCCGACCTCGAGGAGGCGCTCGCGCCATCTGAGTCAAAAGAGAATTTTGACTCGTGTCGCCATTTGTATGGAGAATATACGTAATTTTAAATTAAGGATTAAATTTCTCCGTTGTCTTTATGAGGAAAAATATGAATATGCCCTGATGCACTAATTCAGTTCTCTGGCTTTTAAATTAACATGAATATTTTATGCCCGTAAAAGAAAAATATGCATTGCATGGTGTTCGAAAAATATGCAATTTTTTCTTTTTTCGGTACATTTAGAGCCGATTTCTAGGAAATCCATGTAAATATAAAATATAATATCAATTGGAGCCTCTGCACGGGTTCTTTCTGAATAAGCTCATGTAAGAAATATGTTTGTAGAGTTATATTTACTTAACAAATTCTTTGTTCGAAAATAGGTCTAAAACGACAAAATCGGGAATCCGACCCTTAATCGACATAAAACTTTTTTCAACCGGCTTGAGCCGATTCTCGGTCAATTGACTTAGGAAGACCCTAAATCATGTTATAACTATTATTAAAAATTATTACTTTGTTCTAAGTGATACTATACAGTATTGTAAGAAGGTTTAGGTATTATTATTTTGAGTAAACATCAATTGGGTTAATGGAACTAGTTCGTGCCGCCAGCTCTACCGCCATTAATTAACAGCTCGTAGCGCAGTCTAGACTTAGGCATTAGAGTTGAGTTATTATAATAGCCGAATTTAGATCGCCAGCAGCAGCAACATAGCGTGTTTAATATAAACTTATAAAGTACCCATCGAGGTTGCTAACTCGAAGTGACGCGTTATTTCAGATTCTGTAAGACCAACTTATGGGGTATAATAAATAGGTAACTTACTTTGATTTGGAAGGGGTTCGAAAGACGCTGCACAGTGAATACTGAATTTGAAGAAGCAATAAAAAAGGGTCAAAAACTCAAAATAAGAAAATTCAATCCTAACTATACTAAAGTAGAGGCATCTTAAGAAGTCGTTTTTGACAGCTCACAATAGTGTTGTGAAACGCTCGATTTTTATTTTCAGTCAAGTGCGAAAGTGCGTTAGATCTGGTACTTGCCATTAAACATTTTTTATAAAAAAAGTGTTAGGTAATCCGAACTAAAAAAGTGTTTGGTAATCTTACTTAGAATCATTAGGAGGCAGCAAAACTTTGGTGCCAGTGACGTCGTAATGACGTAAAGTCGCATTTAGGTAGGATGTAGGATGTTTTATAGGATGGATAGGACGTGACCTCTATAAGCAAAATTCATAGCATCCACAACCTCTGTTAGCGAGAGATAGTAACTATATCCAATCAAGAAGAAGCATAAACAGTGTCCAAAATTAAAAATCAAGGGTCAACAATTAATAGCAGTCGGTAATCGGTGTCCAAATGTAATGACAGGTCAAATAATATCGGAGTCTGATATACAATATACGTAGGTAGTTACACTTGGTAGTAATGTCAATGCAGAACTGACAGTGGTTGAGACCATAAGCTTGGACGCGAGTTTGCGATCCACTCCCAACCCACGTTGGTAAACTTGCGTGCTAGCTTAGAGTGCAATGTAAGTATGCCAAATAGAGAAATGCCGTATATACAGTATATAAAGTCACTAAAACCATTTATTAAAATCAGAGCACATCTAGATGATAACGTTGTGGTACATAAATTATTATTCTACGAAAAATAAAATTATACGTGGTTTTATAACAATTTTGACATTTATCTAGTTGTCAAGTTCAACAGTCTGTAAAGCTGCGTATCCACCGGGCACACGGGCTCGCGAGGACCTGTCGAAACCATAACAAACTATTAGAAAATATGTGCGTACCTACTATTATAGCAATTATTCGTACCTCCATAAAAAAAGATTTACTTATTTATTTCGATTGACGTATCGGTAAATTGCAGCAACAGTAGTAACATCACTATTCCGTACAGGCAACAATGAAGTTTGACATTTGCTCCATTATACTAACTGTCAACATTTACAGAACTTCATGTGCAAACAAACGTCAAAAACGACTTCTTACGATGCCTCTACTTTAACCAGATTTTTTTCTTTTAAAATTACTCTTTTTTATTCTTTACACTCCGTAGAGTCATTGTTCTCCACTGTCAATTGTCAAAGCAGAATATTAATTTTATGTCATCATCATCATCATCAGCCAATTGACGTCCACTGCTGGACATAGGCCTCCCTCAGAGAGTTCCACAAAGATCGGTCGTGAGCTGTCTGCATTCATTGGACACCCGCAACCTTCTCGTCCAATATACCGCAGTATCTCAAGTCGGAAGTCTTCGACCAGTGTGTGTTGCCAGTGATTACTTACGGATCTGAAACGTGGTCGTTCACTATGGGACTCATTAGGAGGCTCAGAGTCACTCAATTTTGTGTCAAAACATTATAATTAAGGGATAGCGAGGTGTACTGAAATGATAAAGACACACAAATAAATTAAACACATTATTTTGCATGCACTTGTAAATGAGCGGTTTTTCACATGTTTTTCGCAAGAATATGTAAATATTATTATTTAGCATAATTATAATATAGGTACTTAACTTAATAATATTTAACACCCCGCCGTCCTTGCGGCTTTTTAGCACAAACTGTCGGAGTGCATTAATATCTTGCAATATCACTGATACTCAACTTTTATAAAGCGGTCAAGGAGAACTTGATATTGTTTTTCAATATCTCAATAATCTCACCTTCGTTATCTACTTAGTACGTTTATCAATCTTAAATTTACTTTTTTGTCTTAAATTAATTAGCATTACCTATAATCCATTCTATAGTTTTATTTCATGAATAATTATCGCGATAAGCGAGAAAAATATGACCTTACATTTAGATTATATAACATTTTTGTTTGTGGGTTTAAATACTTTAAATCACAGCGGAAGCTTATTGAAATAGTACAAATTGTGAGTTACCTAATAATGAATAACATGAACACAGAACCGAGTTAAGTGCTTAACGCCTATGTGCAGTTGCATATTGTAGGCTGCTTGAAACACAGGAGTATTGATATTGATGATGGAAGAAAAACTTGACAAGTAGCTTACTCTGCAAATCTTAAGGTGCGTTTAAACCACAAGAGCATTCGCTGTTCTAACGCCCGTTGTACGAAATCAACCAATCACGTTTTGTGTACCGATCGAATTTCGTAGAGTAGGAGGTTAGAACAGCGAATGCTCTTTTAGTTTAATCGCACCTTTACGCGTATGCAAAATGCACATACATCAACTGCAAATAATAATATTTAAGTAATTTTTTCTAACATCGTGTAAATGTTTAAATTCGTAGAATAACATAGTTATCGTAAAGGATACCGTGTTGAATATTTTATATATATTCTGAATATGACACATGAATGAAATGAATCATTTCTTATTTCGTAATCATCTGCTGGTATTCCCGTATTGATGATATCAATGATATGTACGTAGGATGCCCTGAAAATTTCGGGAATTTAATACTTAGGAACGTATATTTGACATGTGTTATACCTCTTTCTTACAAGCAAAGTCTCATTATTCGAAAACACTGGCCACTTAGAAAAAAAAAACAATGTCCGATTTTCAATTGTTTTTTAAAGTCGTTGAGTCGCTGGTGAAAATGGAGCTGTCCCGCGAAAGTTTTAGAGCAATGATTTATTATGACTAGGCTTGGGACTTTTGGATGCTCGCTATGGTTCTGGCATCCGTGGAGTCGCCATTATGTTATAATAAATTTTCGAAGTCAAAGTCAAAGCCTGGAATTAAATCATATTAGATGTCATGAATGTCATGATCTATACGTATTAATACATACAACAATACATATACAATTAATTTTATCACAAATCTATTACACACACGTGTCAAAGTTCACAGTTGACGCGATATATAGAGTAGTATATACGTACCTATGATTTACTTTACTATGCATCCTCTTTGATACTTGTGTTTTGTTTGACAGACTACTGACATCTATTTCAAATAAAAATAAACACTTGAGTATTAAGTTGTCAGTTCAGATATAAGATCGTTAACGCAATTTGTAATAACATTTTAAAATGCATAATTTTATTAAATCCTGGTTAGAGCCGTACCACGAATTAAAATATGACGAAGAAGTCTTGTACATTTTGCTCTTTATGTGACGTTAATTTTTAAGTCGGTGTGTGTGAGAAAAGTGTTTATTGTTAAACGTATTAAAAGTGTATTCCATCAAAATAAATGTGGTGAATATAGCTCGTTGTTACAATGGATGGGGCCTTAAAATGAACTACCAATAAGTGAAGACAAAATACAACATTAACATCAGTGGACGCAGAGAAGTCTTTTTCAACTCACAAAAGAGTATTTGATAAGTCCAGAACCCGTTTAACCCCGAAAAATATAAAAAAATGATCCATTCCAACTACCGTTTTAATCAAGAATACGAAATAGTAATAAATGATGATTATGACGCACTAATTACTAAAGCCGGTAGCTCATTGGCAATTTTTAAGTATCGACTAATATTAGATTCAAGAGTCATTTTTGTAATTGTTATTTAAAGGTTTTTTCCTTATTTTTTTTAATAGGGGTATAATGTTTTATTGTGATTACATACCTACATACAAATTATTGTATACCTACTTTGACTTTGACTTCGAAAAAAATGTTAACATAATGGCGACTCCACGGATGCCAGAACCATAGCGAGCATCCAAAAGTCCCAAGCCTAATTATGACTTTAAAAGTGGATTAACACAACAACAATGTGGAGACCGATTAACTATTTTTAGTAGTGAAGCACCTTCAAAGATGACCATATACAGGTGGTATTCGGAATTCCAACGTGGCCGTGTGTCTCTTGCGGATGACGTACGTGAGGGTCGACCGAAAACGGCCGTTACCGATCAAAACATCGATGTTGTTCGCCAACTGATAAAGGAAGATAGGCATGTTACATATCGGGAGATTCAGGAGACTTTAGGCATTGGAATGAGTCAGGTACAAGTTATTTTACAACAAGAGTTGGGCGTGCGGAAGTTATTTTCCCGGTGGATTCCTCACTTGTTATCTGACGACCAGAAAACGGTACGTGTCAATTGGTGCCGCAAAACTTTAAAAAGATTTAATGGAGGAAGCTCAAATGCCGTTTTTAGTATTGTGTCAGGTGACGAATCATGGATTTACGCATATGAGCCTGAATCGAAAAACCAATCTCGAGTTTGGGTTTACGAAGACGAACCGAAGCCGACAAAAGTTGTTCGTTGTCGCAGCACGATCAAAAAAATGGTAGCCACGTTTGTCTCCAAATCGGGTCACATGGCGACTATCGCTCTTGAAGATCGAAGAACTGTCAATGCCGATTGGTATATAGGCGTTTGTTTACCGATTGTTTTTGCTGAACTGCGAAAAACTAACCCTAACCGCCGTATTATACTACACCATGATAATGCCAGCCCTCACACCGCTCAGAAAACAGACAACTATCTGAAGGGCGAAAACGTCGAATTACTGGACCATCCTCCGTACAGCCCCGACCTAAGTCCCAACGATTTTTTTACTTTCCCGAAAATAAAGAATCGGTTGCGTGGTCAGCGTTTTCAGACCGCGGAAGAAGCAGTCGACGCTTATAAAATGGCCATTTTGTCAACCCCCACTTCAGACTTCAATAACTGTTTTAAAAACTGGTTTCAGAGAATGAAAAAGTGTATTAAACACAAAGGAGAATACTTTGAAAAACAATAAAAGTACTTTTATTTCATTAAAATGCGTATTTTTTCCGATTCCCGAAACTTTCAGGGCAACCTACGTAACACTATTTAAAATAGGTTTCTAAATCCTAATACTACAATTTTCCTACCAGCTTTTGATCGCTTTTGAGCACAAATTGTAGTGTAAGTAAAACTTTAGGTCGTTAATTTCAATTCGTGTTTAGCGTCGTATGTCCAGTTTGTCCACCAAGGTCATTCTGCAATTCGTGCTAGAAATAAAAGGTTCCTTATCTTACAATACAATAACTTTTTTTCGGGCTAATGTTATTATATGCAGGAGAATTAAATGCCTGCATATATGATATAGGCAATGATTGTGTCGAGAGCGGTGTTTGCTAATTCAATATAACAAAGATATTATTTTTTTAATAAGGTTTATTCGTACAAAGTCCTAGTATGTTTTAACAATATTCATACAAGGCAATCAATCTAAAGTAGGGAGAATATAAAAAATTATAATAGGTTTAAACACGCGTTTAGTTACAAGGAACATTACATTCATAGATTTTTCAAGTTACATTTTCGTAAAGATGAAAGACTTTAAATCTTTATGTTAATATTTTCAAGTTTTTTTTTTGTTATAATTAATTTTATAATAGCATTAAATTCCGATGAATTACACCAAAACAAAGATAATTCAGGTTTTAACTATCAAAAGTTCCGGTTTCGCTTCTCAAACTAATGGAAAGATTTTTTATATCCATGCGTGCAATTTACTGGTCCCTACCTTGTGTTGTGTCAACACTGAATTAAACAAAAAGTCATATTTCACATGTTTTTATTTAGCTAGTTCTCTTATTCACATTACATGCATCCAGAAAAGTAATATAAAATAAAAGCATTTCACTATGAATTTTTAAAATCAAATATGTACCTACCTCATCTTAGAGTAGAACATTTCGTTCATAGCCACAAAGATGCTCTATGTAGATGTTGCTACATGTCTTCACTCTTATATTACATGTACCAATAGGGTCTATCGCAAATATCAAAGCAAAGGCTCAGATATCACATTTTTTACTAAATTTGGCTGTTTGGCACCATGTTAATGTTATAAAATTACATAAATATTTTAGTCCGTGGGCTAGTCGGCCTGAAATTAGAAAACGGTATAATTTGGGGGTATCAAGTGTCCTTTTTACAGTAGTTAGACATATTCATAAGGATCTTAAAAAAGTATGATAGACATCTCAAAGTGGTAGCTAATAGGCATACGGGCTATTTCAAGATTTCCGTTGTATGACAGGTATGGTTAAAATTAGGAGGTACAAATTTTCCTTTTCACGGCTGTTAGGTAAGCTTATAAAAACGTCAAAAATGCAAGATTGCCATTTATAAGTGCTATCTAACAAAAATGGGGACCAATCAAAGATGGTGGATCTCAAGTTTTACAAAATCAAGTATATCTCGAGAACTATTAAATATATCTAATTACTCTCTGGAACAAAATTAAAGGCATATCTGTAAGCTTCATATTTTGCATATACACCATATTGCTAAAACCAACCAATAATTAATTATGACCAAATTTATGAAAATTTCGTGATTTTGATTTTTTTGTGTCGTGTTTTTACATAGTAGTCATGACGCTAGAAAAATTAAATGTTTTTTTAAAGATAGTGTATTTAATAAGCTTTAATTATGATGTATATAACTTGTTGGCGGTATTAAAAAAAAGACCCATATAAAATATTTAAATGAATTGTAGTCATAATCCACCTTATACTTAGTGATTTAAGAGGCGATGGAAGTTAAGTTTTTTATATTTTTCGATCTTGGTTATTTGAAATAAGCACTATTATTTACGAGTGGCACTTCCATCGCCTCTTAAATCACTAAGTGGGCATTTTCGCGAGAAGAGATCCAAAAAAAAATTTTTTTAAGGTAGGTAAATTTAATGTTTTTCCTACTCAGAATAACGAGTTCTTTCAATCTAGGAGAAAAAAGGTACAAGAAAAAAATGGTCCCACATTTTTTATACATTTTACATGCTCTCCACTTTGTAACCGCTGTACAAAGAACGGTTACGTAATAGAAACAAAAAGTTGGGACACTTTTTTTCTTCTAGTAGGATCGAAAGAGCTCGTGATTCTGAGCAGGAAAAACATAAAATTTACCTGTTTCAGAAAAATAAGTTTTTGGATCTCTTCTCGCGAAAATGCCCAAGTATACGGTGGATTATGACTACAATTCATTTAAATATTTTTTTATTGGTCTTTTTTTTTAATACCGCCAACAAGTTATATACATCAAATTAAAGCTTATTAAATACACTATCTTTAAAAAAACATTTAATTTTTCTAGCGTCATGACTACTACGTAAAAACACGACACAAAAAAAATCAAAATCACGAAATTTTCATAAATTTGGTCATAATTAATTATTGGTTGGTTTTAGCAATATGGTGTATATGCAAAATATGAAGCTTACAGATATGCCTTTAATTTTGTTCAAGAGAGTAATTAGATATATTTAATAGTTCTCGAGATATACTTGATTTTGTAAAACTTGAGATCCACCATCTTTGATTGGCCCCCATTTTTGTTAGGTAGCACTTATAAATGACAATCTTGCATTTTTGACGTTTTTATAAGCTTACCTAACAGCCGTGAAAAGGAAAATTTGTACCTCCTAATTTTAACCATACCTGTCATACAACGGAAATCTTGAAATAGCCCATATGCCTATTAGCTACCACTTTGAGATGTTTATCATACTTCTTAGGGTTCCGTAGCCAAAATGGCAAAAACGGAACCCTTATAGATTCGTCATGTCCGTCTGTCCGTCTGTCCGTCTGTCACAGCCGATTTACTCGGAAACTATAAATGCTACAGTAACGAAATTTGGTAAGGATATGTGTTCTATAAACCGCTACAGGATTATGATACTAAATTGAAAAAAAAAGCCATTAGGGTGGGGGCCCTCCATACATGTAACTGAGGGATAGAAAAAATTTTTTAGTTGTATATAAGCGTGTGTGGTATTAATAGAAAGGTCTTTGAAAATGATGTGAAGGTTTATAAATCTCATTTTTATTTAAGCAAATCTTTTTCGAGATATCAGCTCTCAAAATCTTAAAAATGTGTCCCCCCTCCCCCCCCCTTCTATTTTTTAAACTACGCTATATAAAATTCTAAAAAAAAATATATGTTATGCACATTAATAAACTCTATCAACGATTTTTGGTTTGATTAAATTATCTCCTATAGTTTTTGAGGTAGGTTGATTTAACTGTATTTTTTTAATAATAAATTGATAATGGTACGGAACCCTTCGCGCGCGAGTCCGACTCGCACTTGGCCGGTTTTTTAACATCCTTATGAATATGTCTAACTACTGTAAAAAGGACACTTGGTACCCCCAAATTATACCGTTTTCTAATTTCAGACCGACTAGCCCACTGACTATTTGCACTCCTTTCACCTTTTATGCCATGGAAATTAGGAAGAAATTTATTAATGCCCTTGACTGTACCTCATTTCATAACTCTACAAGCAATAAAAGTAAAATATAAAGATCTCTGTCCACTAGACCGTACCATACTATGACCATAGCATGAACGTATCAGACAAAAAACTATTCTTTTTATTGAAAAGTATGAGACTGCGCCCACTAGGACGTTCCGGCGCCGGCTAACACCGTCTTATACTTACTTTTCAATACAAAGAAAAGTTTTTTGTCTGATACGGTCATGGTATGGTACGGTCTATGAGGGCAGAGACCTTAAGCAGGGTAATCCACGCTAAGTGTCTGTATGTCTGACCTAGCCCTGTAGGTAGACATGTGGAGTTTAAAAATAGGTACTTAATTAATATCAGAATATACAATGGAATTGGTAAATAATGTTGGATTCTTTCGATACATTTTTTTGCACTTGACTCTACCTTACGAGTATCTTATCAGTAAACGTAACTTATATTTTATTTGATTTGC